>JANTCA010002348.1:0-56467 GCA_024741275.1 Chironex yamaguchii | reverse complement strand
CACAAGCCAATGCAGACTACACAAGCCAACAATCTCCTATGTTTATTAAAAATTGTATAGATTATTCAAAAAATGAAAGTCTCGTATAAGGTTTCAAATAATTCAGTGGGGCACACCTGAATCATCAGGCTCCATGAATTGCAGTTGAGAGAATCGTCTGATCTTAGTCCACAATATACATGATTATATACATATGTACAAAAAGTTGAATATATGTATATTATTTTCTGGTTTTCATTTTATCAATTCCTCATACCATCTTGGTGACAATCTTGGTGACATTTCTTTATGCCATACATGACATAGCTCATCACACATACCTTAGGTCATTTCCCTTTTCATTGTGCAGTAGCCTGTTAAACCTGAGTTTTATTTAGTTTGGTTTTTCCTGTTGCCCTTATGCCTACTCAACAGCTTTAATTTTAGTTGAGTGAGGAAAAATCATGAAAAATCATACAAAACAAGTTAAGATAGTTTCATCTGTTGCACTTTCTTCTCTGCCATAAAATGTTACCAGCTGAGCTGAAGATGCTGTTGGATGGATCTGTTAGAATTTTGTCAGCTTGTGGGCCATGGCAGTTTTCTTCACAGGCTGAGGACCTGGGAACTGTGGTTGCCCATTATTGTACTATGCATTAAGTTGATAAATTAATGATGTTTCAGCCTGTTTTAATTTTTAATTTGAAAAGTGTGTAATTATCCTCTTTCTCATTGTATTGGAAGTGTATTTAATCCAGACAGCCCCATTGGTATTGTATACATTCTTAACATTGCAGGAGCTGTCTGACATTCGCAAGAGTGATTTGAAGGTTTTTCGAGAGATTAAAGTAGATGAAACAAATATTCTACAATGGCAAGGACTCATATTACCTGTAAGTGATTGATGTATCTTGTTTATTTTTTTTTCTGTTTGTAGTAAAGTTTGATTACCATTCTGGAAATAGATTTTATCCTTGTCATCTCATTGTCTTCCAACTCAAAGTAGCTGTGAGACAGTTAACAATTTCTTTGTATGTTAACTGATATTTCACTGATCGGTCAACAAAAAATTTCAAGCTATGATTTTAAACCTCTAATTTGCTTAGTTGGATTCAATTTTGTATTAAGTACTCTCTTTCCAACAAATCAAAGCAGCTCTTCATGAATGCCAAAAGTTAGTGCTTTTGAATTTTGATTTAATTTTTATGGTAGAGTTAGGCTAGTTTGGTTGGCAAACAATGATTGATTGTAATGTCAATATTTTTGGAAGAAAATAATTATTAGATAAGAGGGGCAGTTATGTACAAAGGTATAATGTTAGTTTGCAGTGTGGTTGACGGGTTATTTTGTAATTTTAACCTTGTAGTATGTATGGTAAATGATATTGTATATCTTCATATTTTATCCCTGTCAGTTGAATGCATTTTTGCAATTAACGCTTAGTGAATTGAAAACCTGCTTAAGATAATTTGAAAATTGCTTGTCATAAATAAGCATCTTGCAATTTAGACAGTTGTGATAGCATAAGCGTAGCAACTATTTAGTATTGAGATGTTTATAGGATCATATTGTTGGGAGGAAGCAATCATGGGTTTTAGTAAACTGGTATCAGAACTGCCTTTATCTTCTCATTGTCATAGGTGTTGATTATAAAGGGTATGTCTGTATACCAGTAACTAGCTGCAAATATTTGCACCATAACAAGTTCTTTGACCTGTGTGTTGTATAGGAGACATTTCTTAGTTATGAATGTTAGTATGCCAAGTTCTCTGTCAAGTATTCAAGTAAACATCCCATGGCCAAAATGGATCACCTTTTTGTTTGACTGGATTATACTTGTCTGGATAGCCAGCATTGATATGAAAGCTAGAAGTTGCCATCATGTGATTTATTAAAACGTGAACTCCAGTGTACCTAGCCTTGCATATAACCAGTTTTATATCTTAGCCATAGAAACTATTTTTGTGTTATTTTAACTAATGCTTTTATTTAAATATAGGAGAATGCACCATATAATAAAGGAGCTTTCAAAATTGAGATAAATTTTCCAGCAGAATATCCATTTAAACCACCAAAGGTAGATTTTTAAGCCAAGTTTATTTTCCTTGTGAATTAAATGTCTGTTATCTGTACTGAAATAATTATTCTTTGGCCAGGAGTTTTTCCAAAAATTTGTCATGGGTGTTAAGGCCTGGCTGTTAAAGGCAGGTAATTTCCCATGTGTGCTTGTATGCTTGCCTTGCATGCCAGAGGCAAGTCACTCATCACTGGCCTTCACATCTATTCCTATTGAATCTGCCCATTTGTATTATTTCTAAATTTGTATTTTCTTACCATAAAGTGAAATTGAGAGAATTTGAATCACTTTGAATGGCTTTGTGTTTATACCAAACTGTTATTAGGTTGACAAAATAAGTAATATTTCGTTGGATGATAGGTTGGATAAGTTTCCATGACCATGTTAACATGACCAGGAAAGGTTGACTGTTAAGCAAGAGGCTTTCACACTACATGTTTCTCACAAGAGGCCAAGGAGATCCATGACTGATCTCAGAAATGTTCAACCTTGGATACAACAAATCCTAAAGAAATTTAAATAAACATCTAAATGCCTGAATTAATGTGGAGTATGCCAAGAAAAATTATACTTTTTTGATATTTACTACCAAACAACCATCTCTGTAGGTGGCAGAAGGATCTGCAATATCCAGTTTGCTGATGACATTGACCGCATGGCTGGTTCAAATACCGAACTTCAGGAGCTGATTACATGACTGGCTGATAGTATGGTATGGAATTAAGTACAGAGAAGAGCAAGGTGATGGTCAACAGCAACAGTGATGTACATGCTAGCATCTATAGGAATGGAGGACGACTAGAAGAAGTCTGTAAATTTAAGTATCTTGGTGGCAACGGATGGCAGCAGTAATGATGAGATAAGAACACGCAAGACTTGACTCCATCTGGAAATCTAACAACATCAGCTTCCAGACTAAGTTCAGGCTCTACAGCTCACTAGTTCTTTCGGTGTTCCTCTACAGTTGTGAGAGCTGGACAATGATAAAGAAGGATGAAACGAGAGCAAATCTCACCGCAAACTCCTGGACATCACATACAGACAGTGCAGTACCAATGAGTATGTAAAGCGCAAAATGAAGCTGCTAGCTGGTCATTTCGAACCACAGCTGTCATCAGTAAGAAGAAGGAAGCTAACCTGGTATGGGCATACCACATGGCATGACACCATGGCAAAAATCAACTTGCAAGGTATGGTAGAAGGTGGCCGTAGGCAAGGCAAACCCAGGAAAATGTGGGGAAGCAACATCAGACAGTGGACAGGTCTGAGGCCCCAAGCTATCCTGGATGCAACACAGGACCACAACAAGTGGAAGAAAATTTCTGTATCAGTATCCTGCCGTATCCCCCCTATGACTTGATAACAGTCACGGGACTGATGATGATGATGATGGTATTTTGTATTTAGATATGTTAATAATCACATCAGTGAAATGCACTTAATGGTCTAACTAGGGTCCTGTATTGTTGGGGAAAATCTTACTCTAGTTTTTAAAAAATTAGCTGTTTAAATACTAGTATTATACCCCATGCTTTCATAGACATCTATCTTCAATTTTTGGGACACAAGAATCACCTTCTGGAGGAAAGTTTTACATGCCTGCAAAAAAAATGGTCATGCCAAGGCCTTGGAGTATGATAACTAGTGTTTGATCAAGGAGTCTATTTTTCAAGGTTGGAATCTCAGTAACTGAAAGCAATGTAAACATGAGTTTCTGGATGGAAACCAACCCTGTGAAGTCATCATTTAAGATAACACATTGAAACTTTCATTTTTCAATTATACTTGAGTCAAAGGGGAAGGACTGATATCGAGCAATATGTGGTCATTTCCAAGTAAGCTATCAAAAAAATGGAAAATCAAATATTGTTATCAGTCAGTCTTCAATGTTCTAACTAGCCTTGCAACGTGACATTGTCATCATCTAATTTAGCTTATTATTGTCAGAACCATTTATGTCAGAACCAGAAGCATGAATTCATCCCCATTCCCATCAATGGGCAATTGCATACCATGATAGCCAATTGTCCACAAAATACCTTTCAAAAACAATTTTTCTCCAATAGGTAATAGACGAGAACAATTTCCACCAGGTATTTATAATACTACTTTGAATTTGTGCTCACTGGCAGCTGTGCTAGATGGAGGTAACGAATACTTTCTAGCCAATACCATCAGATATGGTAATTCAATTTCCTTCTTAATAGGACAATGGATCATGGTCCAAATTAGACTGCCAATCGATCCCCGACCAGATTTGTGTCTGGGTTGGGACCCTAACCAGATGCTAATGCATATGACAGATCTGTTAGGTTAGGTCTGTCTTAGCTGCCATTTTTCATTTTTATAAATGACAACTTTTTAAGTCCTGACAAGCTGGAACTCAGTTTCTACAAGTTTAGTAACAAAGCCATTGGCACTGAAATGTTGTAAGTTGTGGTTAAAAAATGGGGATAAAATAGTTGGTCCAGGTGTTGTACATTGCAAGGCAATTGTTTGGACAGTTACTGTTTATTGTCAAACAGAACAACTTTAATTTAAGCTATGGAGTTTATGGTCCTAAGGTTGGTAGGTAAATAGCAAACGTTATGTAGATTTGTTGAGCTGTGTCAAGCAACTTGACAATATTAGACCATTTTGCATTGCTTAGGTATTACATGTTGAACCCTGACTTTTTAAACAAACATTTCCACTACTCTGAGGGACCACCATATGTTAAGCACTTTTTATGGTACCACCCAGGACCCATTTTTGTAGTAACCAGCAACCACCCTTTGCCACTTTACTAGAGATGGAGAGGTTTTATTCCAGATACTAAAACTATAAAGGCAGCAGTCTCAGTCTTACTTTTCATTTGATTATACCTTTTAAACGTAAACAAGATTGTAACTGTTAATTGCAAGTTCTCAATGTCAAGGTGTAATAGCTGATGTTCATTTTTTTCCGAAATTTGGTATTTGTAACTTGCTGATCGTTTCCAAAAGTGGAAAAAGAAATTTCAGCGTGTTGATGTATCCTCCTACGGAGTTATCAGGTTTTTTCACTGGCGTGGAATTTTCGAAACTTTCCCTTTGTTTTGAAGTAATTTGGTAATATAAGTCATCTCAAATTAGGAAGTAATTAATGCACGTAACCCTTGTTTACTTTTGAGGATGTAATGTCACAACATAAATAATAGATCTAAATAAAAATCCAAAGTAAAGGCAAATTGTAAATATTCCAAATGGTGAACAAGATTCGATTGTGTTTTCAGTCGACAACAATGTTTAAGACAATCATAGTTAAGTTATTTGTAGAGATTAGTGGATTACATTGTGCCAGTCGTGAGAGATTACATGCCATACTATTTAACCTATTTTCGGCACCCCAGTGGATGCTACTGTGTGGGATCACATGAGAGTAATGCTAGTTATAGTGGTTCCTCGCTCCTCAGAATTCTTAAGTTGAAATTCATCAATATTTGGAAGATGGATGATGTGTCTGGAATATTATTGTTAAGTAATAAATAGATTGCAACGACATTTAGGTTCATAAAACCTAGTTTTGTGATAATTAAACCCTTTTACAGATGGTATAGCAGATTGATATTCGCATTGCATTGCTTCTTGCATTACGAAAATCATTCTTTGGCTATCTCATTGTAGGTGACATTCAAAACGAAAATATACCACCCAAATATTGATGAAAAAGGTCAAGTATGTTTGCCAATTATAAGCCCGGAAAACTGGAAGCCTGCAACAAAAACGGACCAAGGTATGATAACGTACATTGTTGCTAGCAATGATACGCGTCTGCTATAAGGGTGAGCCAAGAACTTTGCCGGAGTTCGAAAAAAGGAAATAATGTTTAATATGAGTTTCTTTCACTCAAACTTCTACCGATAAATTATACATGGTAACCGATATTTATCCAGAATTTCAAATTCCTCTCATGGGTGCAAATAAACTCGGCGGTGCGGAAGGGGCTTCTTGCCCTTGCTGGTTTATAAGTTGGCCCATACTTTCAAGAGCCGGTTTGTTGTAAAGAGCAGGTGCCTTGGGTCATTTTACGTATACTTATGGATATTGCTGTTGCTTTTTGGTCGCGTATTCAATGACCTCGGTGCTCCTATGCGGTGTAGTTAATCGATGTTAAGTACGACAATTACAGCAGTTATTTGTTCACGAGGTATTAACACGCATGTGATACTATGTTCTTATTTTCAAACTTGCTTTAGGGCGTCAGTGTTTACCGTAGTTGAGGTAAGAGAGAGCATATTATTGAAGGATGCTCTAGCTTTATATTGTCGTTGATAGTTTCATGGATATGAACTTGTTACTGTTAATTTGCAAGTCTTTGGTCATATTAAGTAGTGATGCAACTGAAAACTGCAAATGTCGCAGGTTGCGTAGTGGGTTTCTATGTGTGTGTATTCTTGTCACCTTTTTCTTATTCTCATTTAGTTATTCAAGCTTTAGTTGCATTAGTAAATGACCCTGAACCAGAGCACCCTTTACGAGCAGAATTAGCTGAAGAGTATTCCAAGGATCGAAAGAAGTTCATGAAAAATGCCGAAGAACATACAAAGAAATTCGGTGAAAAAAGGCCTTCTGACTAGTGGTTTTCTAGGCATATTTTAGACAAAGGAATTTCTTGGACCAAGTCATTTTGTGAAGAACTTTGCAACGTATCGAAAGTTACTTATTTAATGTTGATTGTTCCGTTGATGAGTCTTAAGTGGATCTCGGATTTTATTGTTACCTTTGTAAACAGCATACTGAAGATTAAAATCTCGCACGGTTTTGTATGGTAGCAAGGCTTTTTTTTGCATTTTGTAGCAAATGGTACGGCATGGAATCTGGTGGCCGACAGACCGTTGTTTTTTTCGGGTCTAATTATAGACAATAGACTATGCGCCACAGTCCGGAGTTTGACCTGAGATGCTCTTGGATGTAATCTTGTGTAAGATCTGGAATATTGTGACTTGATTGGTTTTATCGTGGCTGATCGGTCGTTGGGTCGGTCGGCTGGCTGTTTCCCTTGTATTAAAAAGAAGGAAGGGTTTCGGATTCGATAAAGACTGTACTTAGTAGTTTTTTCAGTATTTGATGTTTCATTGTTCTCATAGTGACTTGATGCTATGGTAGTTGATAGTATGATTATTAGGGGTTGTTAGAGAGACCAAATGTTAACTTAAGCAAAGAGGCTGTTTCTGTCCATAGGTTCAACTGTATCTACCAGGAGGGAGCTTTAGGTATATGTAAATGAGGAATATAGCTAAATTATTCAAAGAACAAGATGAATCTTTTATCGCAAGAACAGCGACGATGTTGATAGGCTATGTTTTGCTCTATTTTCGTTGATACCATGTTTGCAGTGCTTCGTGAAACATACATTTCGATTGCTGTTACGGTCTTCATTGTTGGCAATTTCTACTTTATGTTTGTCGGTAGAGGTGGAGTTATATCTATATAGAATTTGAGAACTAGATGGCTTTATGGTGTACATGTGATATCAGGTAATCCCACTTGAGTGATTTCGTCGACTTCATTTGTTGAGTTCGGCAGGTGAACACGACGTTTATTCATATAGACTGTGTGCTCACGTTTCTTATTTCATTTGCTTATTTTATTTGCCAGTGTCCACATTCTTAGCAATGTCACGGCGAGAACTGATTTTCAGTATCTTGCAAAGTGTTATTTGTTGTGGTTATGAAAATATGGCAAGACATCCTTATCCCTAATGACCTCATTATTCATATTGCGTGTTTCTTTTGTGGCCAAGAACTTCATAACTTTTAGTCGCGTTACTGTTTTATGTCGTAGTGTGCCCCGTGAACGCACTTACATAGAAGATTAAAAATCCTGGCATATGTTACCAGACGATGACCTCTGTCGGTACCTGGTACATAGCCGGTGTAAGGCTTCCAATGTTCATATTGTCTCATGAAAAATGTATGCCTTAAAGAAATAAACGTAATTAATGATAACTGTGTCGGTTTTATTTGTTTAATTTCTTGATAAATTTCCGGAGAAAGGGAGAAGTCAGTTAGTCCTGGGTCCATCCACGCAGTCGCAAATACTTTTGTGCACATGTTTATATTGACTAGAAAAATTTCTCAAAGCAAAGAAAATCATGCTCATAATGGAAGCTGTACAAAGAAAAGGGTAGCATTATTGTTAGTCGAGTACTCAAGGTTTCGACTGTAGATAATGCAAGCTATCTCTAGGATAGACCGGGAAGGTGTCACATCAGATGAGCAAAATGTATTAAACATACATTAGGATTGTTATCGCCAACTTATAGTATTCATTAACTTAGGTACTAGTATAAGAAACTTGGTGAAAAAGGACGAAGCTTACAAATTACCCGTTGTCCCATACTCGTGACGTGGTACAAGTAGCCCCTTGGAAAGGAAAGTTTTATATGGCATCAGACAAGGTGCATGAACTGAACGAGAAAAAATATCATCTGTCATCTACCCCACTAACAGCATAGTGCTATTTGCTGTAACTGTTCCACCCATAAATTTCTATGTTTACTTTTAGGAACAAATTTTTAAGCAATATTCTTGATTTTTTTTTCAATTCGTAGGGGTTTTATGGCATTGCTAGAAGTGACAATTTTAGTCACTAAAGAGGTGTAATGTGTCTTGTTGCTGAAGGAAGTAAAATATTTATTTTTTTGTTGCCCCGCACTGAAGCTAGGCTTTTATAGAACAACGCAAGTGAATAAAACATTTAGGAGCTTAAAATGACCAGTTTCATATTAGAAGATACGTTTAGGAAACTGCTTTTTACCCACATTAGAAAACAAATGTATTGACCAGTTGAACTTCATAAAAGAAAAAACAATTGAACTTGAAAAGCACATGCGTTAAAAGTGGTCAGATCCGTTCTCCAGTTAAACAGTCTGATGACGTTGGGTAATTCAGACTACCTAACAAATCAGCAGATTGGCCTCGACCTGTAAATGTCTTCATCTAAAAAGCCGGCACTACATGATACAATCACATAATAGAAACTCATTGGAGAACTAACATGCCCTGTTCATGGTCTAATCCTTAGAACTGTTCAGTCAGACTGGTAGTATCGGCTCTTTAAGCCTGACTTTTCGTCCTTTCCCTTAACATTTTGCCATAAATAAAGCAATTTTAATGGTTGTTTTCTACCACGGATAGCCAAAACTAGAATGATTGACAAGATCATATTTTAAGTTCCCAGCTGCCCCTCAGAGGGTCGTGTAAAAATCTATAAAAAAACCTGTAAGAATGTACGAAATAAATGTGGTAGTAATGGGCACTAAAAGCCGACTCCTTGCTTTCCCTCCCGAAACTTTAGCGATAAATTCTCAATATTAGTGATAAATGCGATATTACTATGGATGATAATGACGATTCGCATGTCATATAAAAATTCGGAGTTTCTTTCTCTACAAGTGCAACTTCTTAACAAGCTTCTACATTCTTAGAACGCAGTAAAATCTTTCCGCCAAAAGTTTGGACGAAAGAATACCTGGTCCAAAAATTGTATCGTCTAAAGTTTTTGCCGTCCCACCTTTTTTTGTTGTCCGAAAATGTGACTGCTTATATACACTGTGCAATATTGTAGATCTAATTTCGATGATAATGGAGATGATATTTGTGTTGGATGTTGGATCGGTTTCAGATATGTTTACTTAGTGTCTCGTTATTGCTAAGTGGTGTAGGGTACATTAGTGTATACTATTTCAAGTATTTAAATCTATCATCAAGGGCTCTATATCTGGGATCGTTTGCCGAGTGATCTTGACAGCGACCCGGGGATGTGCCAGGACCGATAATAGCATTCGACGAAAATTATGTCTTTTAAAGCAATTTCGTGTTTAAATTGGGTGTCAATGCAAAGAAGTCTGTATTACATATGAGAGATACAGACTTGCAGCGATGCCCGAACAAGGGGAGAGGGGGCGGCTACCCCTGCCCTGGCTTGAAGGGGGTGGGGTGAGGAGTGTCCTCCTTGAATTATTAGGGCTTCTGTTTTACAACAAAACTATTGTGATCAACGGTCATCGTAAGTGTTAAGTTGAAAACATCAGATTAGTTCATGTATAGTCGAAAGTCTATAAAATAGCAAAACGTGGCCGCGATTTAAAACAGAAGGTAATCACCTCAGTAATATTATGTTTACAACAATACAAAAAATTAATGGATGATATAGGCGTGTAAGAAGTTGCAAAGGAGTTTATTTTAAAAGAGAACAAAAGAGAATTTTTGTGTAGATCTTGTTTATGAGCTAAACCCTTGTCGGTGAGTTAACAGGCTTGTCTGTTGTCTATAAAACCATAGTTAATAGAATTGACACTGGCTAAGGTGAGATAAAATCATAAATCATGCTCTTGTGTAATAAGAGGTATGGCCTTTACTCCTCACACAGTTAACTCTGCAATAGTAAACTAAATTTTTATAGCAACATAAATACTTTTATCGAAGCAGAAAGATGGGAAAGGGGTAACATTATGGGTTGCTACAAGGGGTCCATGCTTAGCGAGTAGCACGTATGTGTGTATGCGTATGCGCATGCGCGTGTGTATAAGGGAGAGAGAGGCATATATACATTACTTTTCTTCTCCTAGAGTTTTAAGTAATATTGCTAATTATCATGAATTTATACGTTTGCTGTATTTGGTAGTCAGAATAACATATGACTAGTGTTTGTCCTACAAAGTCATTGCAAAAAAAATAGAAAAAGCTGCATTCTACGACAAGACTAAAATTTTTAATGTTCGCTGAAAAACAGCCATTTTATGTCAACGAAAATGTAACATGATAGATATATCATGATTAAACCGTCCGAGTTCAAACTATGGTGCAGTCTAATAAAATTTTGCAGCTCGAGTAATCATCACTAATGTGTAAAACATAGGAAACTTAAAATCATAATTTTCATGGAAAGAACCTTCATCGCTGAATTCAACACTAAGGCAACGAGTGACAACGTCCGAATTTGGGGTGTATGGAGAGTAATTGGACCGTTTAAGATTTCAAAGCCAAAGAGTTTAAGTGTAAGGTAGGGGCGTCGTGGGTGGGAGGGGCAAGGAGAAAGATGTTCCGACAAACTTTTTGGACTCAGTATTGATCTGCTGGAAAGCAGCATATACTACTGTATGTGTAAAAGAGTGAAGCAAAAAGTTAAACTGAATTTATGCTTTAATTATACATAGGTCATTCTCCACAAAAAAGAAACCCCTGCCAGGACTTAATGCTTGTCTTAATAAAATGAAATAAATTTCTTTAAAGTGATTTTATGATGGCTACTTGTAGATTCTAGATTTGATTTACATTATCAACTTTTGCAAGGCATGCGTGTTTGCAAATGAGTCGTAATTTTTTGTGGTCAATTTTTGGAATCAAATTTCTTTCAGCGGTCAACAGCATCAAAGATCTAAGCCTACTTTGTACAATTGTGGATCATAACCTGTTTTTTACTAGCTTGAGCTTCGAAAATTGTCACACTTTCTTTCTTGCATTTTGTACAACAGAAATGCGTTTTAACAAGCTTATTGCAGGTAGAATTTAGCCAATGCGGCAATAGCCATTAAAAAGCTCTCTCCATTTAGCTTTGCATTTAATGTAGTCAGACTAGTGAATTAAATTAAAGGAACAGTATTCATGCTTGAGCTTTGGTACATTAAGGTTTTGGTATTGCTTTGTCATATTCTTCAATGCATCATCTGGTAACTTCTTTTCAGTGTAAAAGATCTCTGGATTAAGCGATGCAAAACTGTGGGAATTCGCCTGTGCCACAGAAGAATTAACATATACATGAGACCACTGTTGCTAATGAAAAGCAAAACGTTTCACATTTATACGTCTCCCCTGCACTAACATGAATGGCTTTGGTTGAATAACATTCTTCTGGCATCCTCTTCCGTTTATGTATGTTCCCATTATCAGGGTAATCTTGCTTCTTTAGCCCTTTCTCTACGCAAAATTATTTTGTAACTTTCAAAACCTGACTAAAATTGTCGCAAAAGTCTGACACCTTGCCTGGGCTGTGTCACCCAGTTAAACAGCTGTGAAGCGGTCAATTGTTTTAAACTGCAGATAAGATGATACTTACTCTGTTATCTGAAAAAACTGGCCAAAGACCTGCGAGGTCAGTACATTCTGGAATGAAGTAAGTTTACCTTCTTGTCTTTTGGCATCAGTGATGTACTGTGCACTGTTGGCTGACAATCGCCCAGAATGTCAATAAAGTAATCAAATAAGGTACCATCTTTTGCAAAGAAGAGGCTTTCAATAGTCTTTGTATGTGACTACCATCTTGTCGTTCAGACAACTCATGGTCTATGGATCTGGATAAATTTGGCCAATTTTTCCTTCTATTCAAACACATTACTTCGTTTCTTTTACTTGACAAGTAAGCTTTTACTATAAGACCAAATAATGATTTTGCCATAATAGATAAATAATAGGCCTCCATAATGACTTGGCTGCAAATGTAATCAAATAAGAAGCATCTTCTTTAAGAATCAGTGATTTCACTCTCTTGTACTTCCCCCTACGTACAGGCACTACATCCAGGGGCATCGCAACCGGGTGTGTGGGGGAAGTGCTACACTCCAATAATTCTTTGGCAAAATATTTCAGGTAAATTTTGTTTACAAGGAAAAAAAATTTAGCAATTTCGGCAACTAGAATTTGTGTTGAAGCAATGCAGATTGAAAAAAGGCTTCATAAATACGATATAATATCGGGCAATGACAGTTTTTTGCCTCGCAACAAATGTTGTTGCCTTAAGGTCATCAAAATTAGCATGTTTGAAGTCCATGCTGTGATATTTCGAATCACGCTGTTCACCAAGGAATGACTCATCGGGATGATGATCTTGATGTCATATATATTTGGATGTTAAAATGATTGTTCATTTTTGACTTGACTTGTGAAGGAGATGAACAAAAAGTCAACAATGAGCAGTATGTAATTTACCAAATTTTAATATTTTAGTTGATTTTAGGCACATGCCCTGAAAAGGAGACACCCCTTCTTCTTATTCAAATCATTCAAATCGAGGAAACGTGATTCTTTCCATTTTCAGTTTTGCTATGATAATCCTCAAATCCTCTTCAAAATTGGCAACGTGCTGTTCCTACATTTGTTTGCTAGTTACAGTTGAACTATCTCTGTTCTAGAGAACCCTGCGAAGAAGAAGAAAATCGAGAGATCTAACAGAAAACGCGTGGTATGCCTCTATTGCAATAAGGAGTTGAACAGTGATGATAAAATTCACCACCAGAACTCCTTTCACCCTGGGCAAGTTTTAAAATTGAAAGATGTTCTTGCAAAGTCACAAAAACAGCTGTGCTTTTTGCCTCAGAAACAACGGCAGGCAAGTCAGCCGCTTTTGGCTCAAAACTATAATGTTGAAATGGCCAGCTTTCATAAGAAACCCGTTTATAAAGCCCTGGGGAAACATTCTCGACCAGTGGGGTGCAGGCAGGGGGCTTAAGGGGTGTGACCTTGAGTATATATTTATATTAATTTGAAATTATTTCTTTTTGGAAGACATTTGCTCGTTTCGGCGCATTACAGACTCGATGAGCCATTCCTTCAAGATCTCAATCGGTTTGTTTTTCATGCACTACAACCTATATACCCTTCAATATCTTAGTGTTTGCTCTAAAATTTCTTCTTTTAGACCCCACATGCAGGCGAAGCTGATTTATGCCAGAAATTGAAGCTAAAAGGAGTGAAAGTACAACATCATCAACGACAACCCTGCCATAAGAAGCGAAGCAAGCGATCGTAAAAAATCAGAGCAACCAGTAACATTGACTTACATGGAAAATTTGCAGGATTCAGGGAGAGAAACTGTTAATGATAAAATGAGAAGTCACGTGAATGCAATGAATTTGCAGACGATGGTGCTGCAGAGGCAAACAAAGACAGCATTTTGATTACTTAGGAAAACTGGAGTGTGCCCTTGCAAAGATCAACTCTGTACTTTCCTGCAATGCCACTGTCATTCATTTTGATTCATCATTTGCAGAAGTTGCAGCAATATGTAACACAGTGACAATTACAGCAAAAAAGCAAAATCATTAGCTGACTCTAAATTAAAGATTGCTCAAGATCTTCCTGATGAATTTAAAAATGATAGCATGCCAGAAAGCAATCCCTTTATTGAACATGATTGGGCAAAGAGACCTGACAAGTTAACAAACAACCAATGAAAGCTTCTTATTGCAAACTGGCCATGTCAGCCAATTCTCTCTGTTTATCCCAAAAATGTAATTATGGCAAACAAAAGAAATCAATGTCTTTTTTCCAAATATTGTTTAAAGAATTTCCTTACCTGGAATACAGCATTTCCAGTATTAAAGCATACTGCTTTGTTTGTTCTTTGTTTGGAAAAGGTGGCCCTGATAGAGAAAAGACTAAGACAATATGGATCACAGGAATCGATGACTGGGCTAAAATGAAGGATAGCGATCGCAAGAACAAGGCAGGCAAACTCCAAACGCACTTTAACAGTTCATTACATACAGCGGTCCTCAAAGATTTCGGCAGCTTCGGACAAGACGAAGATTGAAGCTCTAATGACAAAATAACAGTGTGGAAATATTATTAATGCTGAGCTCCAAACTTGCAAAAATAAAGAGGTTATTGTGATGCTGTTAGATGTGATAAGAACTCATTACAGAAATGGTCTTGCACCTAGAGAAGGCAACAGTGATGAGAATGCAAATTTTTGACAAGTTGTGAACTTGCTTTCCCACCATAAACCAGCAATGAAAGTGTGGCTTGATAACCACCAGTGTCATAAATGCCGTAACAGTTACTTAAGTCCAGAAAGCCAAAATGAATTTGGGCAGATGCTGAGTGAAGAAGTTCGACTTGCTATTGAACAGCGCATAAGGCAATCAAGTATTTGTGCTATTATGGCTGACACAAAACCAGATGCCAGTGTTGTCGACCAAATGTCAGTTGCTGTACGATATATCAATAACGAATCCTGCAAATTGGAAGAGCGTTTGGTTAAAGTTGCAGAAGCCGTGGATAAAGCAGATAGCAGCAGATATTTATAGCTATTTAAAGTCTGGCAGAGTTCCTTTGTCAACAATTCAGTTTCAAACCTATGACTCCACTGCAAACATGGCTGGGTGTCACAAAAGTGCGCAGCAAATCCTAAGTGAATCTCTTGGGGGAAATGTTCTCTACACAAAGTGATTGCCTCATGGTGTTAATCTTGATATTGAGCATGCAATTGATACTTCCGCCTTAAGCTGGAAGGTATTTGACACTGTGCAGAGTATTTGTGTCTTCTTCTCCAAACGTACAAGACAACATGCAGAGCTTTGTTAAAATGGACAATGCACTAAAGCTACAAATTTGTCTGAAGCAAGATGGTCAGCAAGACCTGAATCTGTAGACGTTGTGTGGAGAATTCTGGATACTGGATAATCGTTGAGGCCTTGCACCTTAACGAAGAACATTGAGACCCAGAAGCAAGGAGAAAAGCAGCCGTTCTTATCAATTTAGTTGCGAAAATTGATTTTATTTGTGGAATCATGCTTTGAAAGAATATTATGTATAAGAAAAGGCTCCTTGCAAATTTCCTCCAAGTAGAATCAATTGACATGGCTGCTGCAATGGTTGCCATGTAACCAAAGTTGAATTTTTTGGAAGATACCAGATCAAGAGAGACAGAAGTAAACAATGAGATAAAAGCTGCCATTGCTGTCGCAAAATCTCAGGATGCTAACCCACAAGCAGATGTTAAATACCTACATAGGTTACGAATGCCACCAAGGAGTGCTGATGATGGCTTTGACATCGAGTTGATGGTGATGTTAAACCTCCAAACGTAGGGCACAATTCTATGTTTTTATGGACACGTTAGCCTGTGAGCTCAAAGACAAGCCTTAACTTGTGAAAGATATATTTAAAGAGTTCCTATTAGCACTGAATCCGGAAAATCCAAATCCTCCTGAGATAACTGTACGCATTGTCACAAATTTCCCAACAATCTTTCCTAACAAATCGTCGTCTGCAATTCATAACGAGCTTCAAATTTTTTTCCTACATGCTAAAGAAGAATTTAAAGGTGGTATAAGGGGTCAATTGACAATTAGTAGTGCAGGTTACCTGGCATTAGAAGTTTCACCACGTCATTGTCTTTTCAAGATCACGGCCAAGCTATATCAGCTATTCTTATCGTCATCTTTCAGTGACTTTGCCATCCCAATTGCTAAAGCATCTTGTGCCCTTTGGACTGAAAATAGCTCTTCACAAATTTCTAGAGAACAAAGTACTATCTAATGGCTCGGAGGGAATCCCTTCTGGAGACAAAATCTATGCTATATATTTCTATTGATGGTTATCTCTTTACAGGTGCCTAGCAAGTAAATTATAAGCTTAAGAGAAGTACAGGTGAGATAGATGAAAATGGATGAGGTCGGAACGATTATTTTAAAAAAAATCGGGAAAGACTACTTGACATTTTCTAACAAATCCGACAAAGCTCTCAGCAGGGGGTCCAATGCTTCCCCTGCCCTCGGGTCACGACGTCTCTGACAAGGGTGCTTTTTGGAATGCACTATAACACTTCGATCTAGGAGAACAAAGATGGTAGCGCTTGTCGATTGACGTCAATGATATAAAGGCACGGAAGGTGCTAAATATCTAACTCGCACCTTCAGATGGCAAATTGTTATTTGGCGGCCATTTTAAATGGTGCAAAACGCAAAATTGAGCAACCACGATATGATTGAAATATTAGTTGTTGGCATACGCTCTGGGTCTCAGGGGATAATGGAACTGGATTTGATGAGGGGGGGTTAGAAAAATTTTAATATTGATAAGCTTGGGGGGGGGGTAAGGTGGAAATAAGTGGGTTGGGGATTTAACTTAGGTGACAATACCTAGTTGTAATCGAATCAAGTGGTTTCTGACAATATTACTGACGAAACAAGGCAATGCTACCATCATAACAGCTCCCTGGCTACCATTTTGCAACCATTCAAGGTGGCCGCAATAAAAGAATTTGCCTGTGTTATCGCTCAGTGATCATTGATTGAAGTAGGGAGCCGTCATGAATATTTACGCCTGTGGATTGAAGTACCGGCAACAGCAGCAACCAAATTTGTATGAAACGAATGTTTGCCGTGGAAAGGAGGCTATATTGCCACATCGTCTTTCCACAAATTCTCTTTGCACTTGAGAAGCTGTGGTATTTCCATTTTATTTTCACCGGCAGTTATAGAAGAACGATTCAGTCATGACAGGTGGAAAAGTAAAATCAAGATCCTCTGCAAATGCACTCGATTCCTCTGGATTGTCTGTTAATGAGCGAATTTTGAGAGATTGCCACTCTCTGTATACGGATCAAGAGCGCGGTAAGCAACAAGGATCTAGAACCTTAAGTTTTCTTATAAGGACCAAGTAATAATGACCTAGAAGTAATTGTTATTATTAACAGTATGGTTCATATAGACATTGAGCGGAAAGAGAATTAAATAATTGAGGTTAAACATTGTTCTGCCCTTAAGGAGATGTAAGCTTTATATTTATCATAATAGTTTACTACGATTAGAGTGCAGTGTGGTGAGAGGAGTCCTAAGTAACATAATCAATAGAGCTACTGTGAACTTTGCGTTCGCACACAGATCGTTACCCGACAGCATTGGTAAGACACCTTCGCTTTGACTCCCTCCGTCTCCTACCACAACCACATTTTGTATCAACCTCAAGATAAGACTATTGAGTGTTAGATTATTTATTATAGCTGCTACTGTGTTGCTGAGCCAGACCTAATATGACTCAATTATTGCCATGTTGGCCTTGATAGCGGAATAGGAATAAATGTTAAGTCTCTTTGGTATTCACAAGAGGATCATTATTACAGAGAAGATCGACTGACACACAGTGTTTAATGATCAGGTCTTTAGCACCAGTCTATGTCTCAAGAGTAAGATAACAAAATGAAGAATTCAGCACATTCCAGAAGTATAGCTATAATCTGAATAACAGTATGGTCTTCCTCTAGATCTTTGAAGCTCGTTGACCAGGGCAATCTGCTAGGATCTAAATCATATCTAGATGGATTGCCCTGTCATTGTTGGGAGCCACGATCACCCCTGTGTTCCGTAAGAAGAAACACTGTCATAAAGTAAGCTTTAGATTGTTGTGTCAAGTTACACTTTTGGTCGTTAACTAACCCATTTTATTGGAGGTGTCTCATACATGTTCAATTGGGACCCCAACTACCTACGTACTGACCCAACCCCCCCCCCCCCACACGAATGCTGTCTATCATAACTTGCAATTTATTTATTTTAACACTTGATTCCATATTGAATCAAGGTAATATCAGTATGTGCAGGTGGTAGTTATTGTTAATTGCCTTGTTAACAGACCTGAATCTTTCGTGAAAGAAGTTGACTTCAAATTAACATATTTATATATAAATTTAGTCTTATATATGTTGTAATTTTTGTGTTGTTTCATTCTGTATTCCTATAGGCCTTGTTAGTATTGCAAAGTCTGTTGACATATCTTTGCTGGCCCCAAGGAAAAAGATAACTGTAATGCTAATGGGAAATCATTCAGCTGGCAAAAGTTCATTCATCAATTGGTTAGTATTACCTTAAGTGTATCTGTAATTGTTTAGCTAAAAAGTCTTTTGGAACGTTAATTGATTTTGAAGAACATTGTCTGGACTATATGAATTAAGAGCTATAAATTTTTTGAATGCATGTACATGATATAGCAGAAATGCTGTGTTCCTGAAATTGAGCATGATTGTGTTATTGAAAATTTCTCTCTACACGTATGTTCAAAGACTATTGCCATGAGCAGATGTTTCCCATTATTCTATATTATAACACAATTTGAAGGGGATAGAAAGCAGTTAATTTTTTTAAACCAATAATATTGAGATGGATCTTTATTATTATTATATCTTGTGACAATTTGAAGAATCTTTTAAAATTTCACAATTCCACAGCCCCTGTTTTTCTATATATACTAGCTGACAGTATCAGTGTAATGGAATAGTCAGTAGGATCCATAATTGTTTTCTCCCTTATCACATTGCTTGCGGTGGGTGTGAGTGTGCATGTAAACTGAGGTAAAGGTACGTCTACTATCACATGATCATGAAACGCATTCAGGCAACATGTTTATGAAATATTGTATGGACTATTATATTGTATTTATTGGGAGACTTCTGTGTTGGATCATACACAGAGGAAATTTTGAAGGCTCTGCTATAAAAGAGACATAATAGTTTCAAACACATGAGGAAAACAAGCACAATATATAACCAGGAACTTTTACACTGATGTTGTGAGCCATTTTGTATATCAAATGTACTATGAGCAATATTATGTCATCAATGATATAGTCGTTCCTGTATTTTAACTACCAGTCAATGTAAGTTGCTGTCTTGGAGTGAATCACTCATAGAACATATCACATAGACAAGTGAGAATGGTAATTGCATTTGATCTGTAGAGGCAGAAAAGTCAAACATCCCTATTTGCAGCTATAAGTGCTTGGCAATATTAACATTTTAATATAATTTTAAGACATGTTGATACCATTAAGGAATCAAAACTGAATTGTTTAGCTAAATAGAATTGCCTATATTTTTGATGCGTGTTATGCATAATGTTGGATTTATGATTTTATATGTTGACACATTGAGATCAATAGTTATCTTGTTTTTAACTGTCTGTATAATGTATGACATAGTAGATGTAGTTTTTCTGTATGATAAGCCATGCATATTTTGGTAGATATTCTAAGTAGAGCATTGAATCCAGTGTATGACAATCTTCAGGGAAAAGCTTAGTCTGGTATTGTATTGTGTATTAATACAAGATGTTGCAATTCAAAGTCAGTAAATAATCAAACCATAGATCAAAGAATAAATTACTGATATTTTGTTTGTTTTAATGTTTGCCATTATCCTGGCATTTTATAATGGATTAGACTTTGCAGCAACTGCTAAGAAGGACACATGCCAGCTAAACAGAAACTGCCTGCAATCTTCCATAATATACCAAGCTACTGTCATACGTGAAGACAATGGCACTGCAGAAACATACATTGGATCCCCCATTAATATGGCCAATTTTTGGTGGACCATTGGTGACCGTATTAATTGGGCTCCACTGGGAGCTGGGAGCATTACCACAATAGCTGCAAAAACGGAATCCTCAACCAAAAAATTGATTTGTGCCATTCTGACACAAAGGTTTCATGAAGAAAATTAGTAGATCTTAGTATCATGAGTCCCAGCAGAGGAAAAAGGGAATTTCATCAATTTGATTTTTAATTGTGTTTTGTCTTTTGAGTTGATCTGTGGCAGATATTTTTACTTGCTAAGATAACATAAAACATGGACTTTATTTTTAGCATAATTTCATAAGAACAATTCATTGGTGCCAATAATGTGTCCAATGTTTACATCAACACAAATTTCAGAGATTTTGTCCTTATATTAACTTGATCAATGGTTGTCCTTAATCTATGCTAGACAATAGAAAGCTCATTTTGCTTTATGAGCTTTATGCCAATACTTCTGGCAATGTATGAAGTTGCTTATCATATTTAAAAGTATAATGTGGTAAGACCATTACCTGTTAGTTTCAAGTACAAGGAGACTATTATTAATTTAAAACTGTTTTTCCCAATATAAACCATATTGATGTATTCTTTTAATATAATTCTACCTGGATTCACCAAAAGGTATGTGGAAGAACACATTCAGAAAACTGGAGTTGCAATTGAAACTCAAGGTTTCACATTTGTAACAAGTGGCAAAAAGAGAGAATCATTAACAGTAAGAAGAACAGTTATTTTATGGGTTTTTTATCTTTGATTTTCCAACATTTTTAGGATTGTGGTATGAATACATGGTCAGACAAGTTGTAAATTGGATTTTAAGACCTTAGAGCTGGAGTGTGCTCCTAAACAAGTGACATGATTTTCAAGAAGATTCACCTTTAATTTAGTTGTAATTCCTTGTAAGGTTAACCATAACTGGTAGCTTTGTTAAAAATGAATGACCTGCTTTGCACTATCTAAGTTAACCATATGACTGCCCCATGTTGTGCATAAGATGTGTAAAGCAATGATGCCAATCGTTTTATGCTTCCATGGTGAAGTTTGTCTTAATGCATGCGAAGTACAGGAGACACACTTGGCATGTAGGGTAACATTGGATATCATTTCCTACAACAGTTGGTATCAGTTTCGTATCTATTGTAGATGGTGTTGAGAATCATATCCTACAGAGATTACAGGTATATGTCAGTAAGTTAATTAATCAACAATCCTTAGAGAATGAATCAGTAATTACTCATCCATTTGTTTTTCCATTTATCAACTTTATTTTCTGTTTTAACATTGCTTATTTTGTCAATTGATTGTGCTTTGTACTAGTGGATGAACAATTAGACATCCCATGTTATGGTTTTACACCTGTTGTCTGCCTTTAATGTTTTGTAATCCATTTGTGTGCAGAGCTTATGAAGTTTTTAAATATGCACTGTATGTATCATTTACTAAAGTAATTTGTTATTCATCTCAATTTTTGATTGTCAAGACAAACTATTTTTTATAGTTTCTGTAGTTATGCATATAAATGGAACAATGTTTTTTACTTTTGCAGGGAAATGCTACCCTTCATCTATACCCACATTTTAGGCCATTGGAGGAGATTGAAGGTATATGTTCTTGTCTCATCATAGATTTGCATATAATTTGCCACCTTTAAAGTACATTTAGTAGAAAATGCTTTATACTTAAGTACGAATGACTGAAATGATTTGACTTATCTACCATCCTTATAACTTTCTATCTCCTATTTCAGGAATTGCTGATTATGTATCAACAGAAATTTCAACTTCCAAGCAGAAGCGGTTTAGTTTAGTAATGTTTGTGGATACACCTGGTTTGGTGGATGGTGACATGCTCTATCCTTTTGATGTCAATCAGGCTATTGAATGGCTTGGTGAGATTAAATGTTCCTGCGTCAAATATTTGCAATTATGAATCACCACTTGTGTATTTGTTGATGGACTTTTTTTTTCAAACAATGTGTTTCATCTCCAAATAGCTAAAGTATGGAATGGCTTAGGTATATTGTTTTTAGCTAGTACATCATCCTTTCTAATGTGTTTAGTCTTTAAACCTTAACTGACATGTATGTACTTGCCATCTGCTAGATATTTGTGCTTGACTGTTACTTTTGCTGTAGAACCAACTGGGGGAAATGTTTTGCAAGCGGTATTTTATGTGCATTACATAGCAATGAATTGGTATGCAGAAATGGGCCATCAATTTTTAAGTGCGTAGTAACAGCAAGTTTGCCATATTTTGTACATAGTTTACACTTGAAGAAGCAGCACAGACTTTGTTGGGAAAGGCATGCAATTGCATGGACATGCTCTGGCACATACCTGCGGCTTCCTAGGTGTGAAGAACATTAATTGCCTTTATTAATTTGAAGTTGGAGATTGTTGCTATGTGCCACTACTTGCCACCACACACCTGGTTGGCTTCAGATGTTTATGACATAGACTTCTGCCATTATCTTCCCACAAAAGCCTGCAACAGATCTTCATTTTCTGTAGCATGTTTACAATTTTAGAAAATGCTTGTGATATAGTTGGTACAGTATGTTTTTGCAAGCTGGGTAAAATTGAGACATATTGTGATTGATGACTGATGTTTGCAAGTATTGCTTGGCAATTGGAGAATTGGTCCCAGGCACAGTATTAAGATCATTAAATTTTAATGTTAACTAAAATCTCTTGCTTGTCAAGTATGACTTGCAGTAGAAGAGAGAATTTATGCTAACCACCAGAACCCGTCTGTATGATCTTTGTTGCAACATCTCTACCCATCCTTCAAGAGACTTGATTCGTTTTGTTTTTGCTCCTTTTTAGGGGGATTGTGTGATCTAATTTTTGTCTTCTTTGATCCAATTGGTCAGGCCCTGTGCAAGAGGACATTAAATATAGTTGGTAGGTTTGTTTATGGTATCAAAATATTACTCGTAAGTGGTGCCACCATTAGTGTTGCAGTCATCATCATCATCAACAACATTACCATCACCATTATCATCATCAACATCATCATCATTATCTTCATTGCCATCAACAACATTGTTGTTATCATCATCATTTTCTTTATTATCATCATCGTTGTTGTCATGATCATCATCATCATAGTCATCATCACCATCTACATCATCAATATCATCATCAACATCATCATCAACATCATCATCAACAACATCATCATCAACAACATCATCATCATCATCATTATCATCATCGTCATTATCATCATCATAATCATTAACATCATTGTCATCATCATTGCTGTGATCATTATAATCATCATCAGCCTTTTTATAAGAAATGTGGATGGAAGTTAGCCGATCATTTATTATAAAGAAAAAAGACAAGGAGGAAGTAGTGAAACAAAGCATTATTGTTGGCATATTGTGAATTTTCTGGTAAATCTTGGCCTCTAGCAGAATAGCATGTTTTGGCAGTCAAGCTTTGTAAGCACAAGATGGCTGTTCTCTAGAACAAATTTATGCTTTGTGTACATTGGCTGGAACATGTTCTTTGATCCTATGTCCAATCTTTTGGCGCAAAAAATCATGTACTTTTTTGTGGTATGTACACAATTTTTATGAATGGATGGCGAGATCTTCCTAGTTGTGAAAACAATTCTGGGATTGACAGTAGAGAAACACTTAACAACAGCTTTTTTAATGTGTGCTTCTATGCAGATAGAAACATTACTTAGCCAAGGAAATTTTAAGTATACAGGGCATTACCATAAATCCTTGAATTATAAGCCCCTGGAAGCTTAGTTATTTTTGATATTTTGGATGGGGGTTTATTTGAAGGGGGCTTACACACGGCATGCTTACAAAATTATGTAAAAACATGTCACTTGAAAATTTTCAAAATTCTCTTTCATTTTATAATAAAAAATAACAATTGCAATCTAAACATTAGTCCATAATTTCTGCAATTGATGTGTTAAATAATTTCTTCCTAATGATTATAAAATGGCCAGAGGAGTAACATTAACTTTCAGTTTGAATTACAAATTGAAATTTATGGCTCCAATACTAGGACATCTTATATTTAAGGAAACGTGGTGCCCTAAGGTAGGGAAACAGTTGTGCTAAGGACAATATGACCATAATGCAATTGGCGTTTTTTTAGTCAGCATGTCAGCTGCAGGCAGTTTGTTGGTCGTATTCCAGTTGAAATTTCTCAACTGATAAACTATTTTATTGATGCTGCAAATATAAATACCTTGATTTGCTGTTGTTACTGGCAAGAGAAAATGAGAAATTGGTTGAGTTGTTCCCTTGAAGTATATTGCATACACAGAGAATCAGACGAATGCCCAGATATCGGTGACAAAACTGCTAGAAATAAAATCTTCTTGAACTCGCTGCACATAACGAAGTCATTGTTAAAAGACCTGGTATATTTTAATAATGAGCATTTATTTTATCATTGCCAAATGCATGAATGTTGTGTGGTAAGTTGATAAAACGCCAATGGGAACCTCGGATGGCTAAAATCAAATTAGCAGTGGGGGCTTATTGACAGTTCGTAGTTCTAGGATGGGGGCTTATTCGAAGGGAGGCAATTAAAGGATTTATGGTATTCAGACCCACAAGTTTTTTGGCTGAAAAATTTCTGTTATCCCTGTTTATTACAGATTGATTACAAAAAGAAGAATGCTGTGTTTTTTGATTTTCATGTGCTGTTTTTTTTTCTTTTGTTTTTATGGTTGGATAGTTTCCGTCCATGTTTGTTATTAAAGAGTTGCAATATATCTTTCCTTTCCTTTCTGGTGATTCATCCTCTGAAGAGTGTAAGATGAAAAAAGCTTTCAAGTATGTTTTTAGTGCAATGTGGCAAATTTGCAGAGCAATTATTGAGTATTGTACCACAATAATATCGTTCATACATAGTTTAAGTTCTTTTTTAGAGTAAATACTGTTACGTTATTCAAGATTCTGCATCTTCAATTTCTTGATTGTTATCTTTGTTTCTGTTGTCCCTGCAGAGGTGCTAAATGAGATGCAGCCTGACAAATTAAGGTTCTTTTTGAGTAAGGCTGATACAGCTGGAACTGAAAGTGATCGTCAGAGAGTCTTGATGCAGATAACCCAGGAACTTTGTAAACGGCCAGGGTTAAATAAGTGTGGATTTGATATGCCTACGGTCTATATCCCATCGTTAACAGATAAGGTAAGTAATTGAATGAATGCAATTCAAGGCACAGCTTCATAATATGGAGTTTTGATTTTGAAGGGCTTGAAGGGCAATAAATACACTGCTGACATCATTTGCCGAGATCCTGAAGACGGCATTATACATAGGTATGAGAGAATGGTGTGAAAACCGTCCTTTTAAAGAGGGAAGGAAAGTATTGTCGAAGATTCCATAGGAAAGCAACAGATATTTAAATATGAAATTGAGCTGATATTGGAAAGAGAAAAGAAAGAGCTAATTGGAATGTAGATTAAAGACAAGAGTTTGGTTAAGACAAGACAATACAGTGGAACCCCGTTAATACAGCCAGCAACTGGCCACCAAAAATTGGTCATATTAGCGGAGTGCATATTAACGAAGGAAGGTCAAATTTTGGACTTCAAGGCATAGAAATTTATAATAACATCCTAAGCAACTGTTCTCTTTAATAGACGTCTGCTAATGTAGGTGCAGTCATAAACATATGTTGAATAACTAGTCCACAAACAAAAGAAAACGGAAGTCCTGGGCTCATGGGCTCTAATCACCAAATCATGTTCAAGATTTTGAAAAAATATTGGTAACTTTTGACTGATTCGTTCTGTGTTCCAGCCAATCATTTTGAGTCTGGGCGTCTGCCGTGTCATTGCTTCCTTTTGAATGCTTCTGATTTAAATAATAGCAAAGTTGTGGTACCGTCATGGGTGAGGGGTTACCATGAGTATAAAGACATATCACTGATTAAAATAAACCGGGTTGTGAAATGTTTTAAATATACCTCATAAGAAAGTGAAGGTTATTGAATAACCTTTTGCAGAGGTTATGACTTGACGATTTCGACGCATAGTATTCGCTTCTTTGTTTTTCTCTGAAGCCCGCAAGATGTGAAAATCAAATTGAATCGATCTGCAAGGAAATAGAAAAGACAATTAACCAAACAATACAAAATACGCTGAACACTCTAGAAAAAGACTGTGGAAGCATCACATTAAAAATTGACGAGATTTTGGAGGAGGATAGGTAAGGCATGATTCTATTAAATTGACAGTAGAATGTTAAAATTTTTGGACTTTCAATTATTTTGTATTCGAACAACGTAGTACTATTAACTGTATGATGCTTGTTTGAAATGATGTATCACGATTTGAAAAATCAGAACAAAACCATAGTATTCGTTATTTTGCTAGTACACAGTTCGGTTCAGGAAGGTATAATAATTCTTGAATTTCATTCAGCGTTTTTTTTTCAATAGCACATTAGTATGGATAGAGGATGTTCATAGTTCGTCACTGTTTCTTAGTTGACAATTTCATTTCTTATTTTTAATGGCATGTAAATACTGTATTAAAAGGTTGTTGCAGAAACTTAGTCTTCTTCAGATATCCAGTATGAAATGCTTCTTTCATTTGGCCTCTATAATTTCTTAAGCCGGGGTGGTACCAACGTTTGTGAGCTTGTTTCTCCACAAAGTGGGCTAGTCTAAGAATGGTGTAATTGTAGATTATACTGCTGAAAGTGCACTTGGGGCGATTCGTAGCCATTTGAACAGTATAGATACTGATATCCATAGGGTCTGTTACAACGACGTTTTGTCATTTCTAGTCCATGCAATTTATCGCAAAATGTGATACACAATTGGCATTTGAAAACATAATTTTTACAGATTGCTTTCCATGAACACTCTTTCCCAAATTGAATGCGTATCCCTTAAAATTTCTACGAAATTTCCATATTAACGTAAATTCGTGAAATGATGTGAAAAGGTCAATAAAATTGTGTTGAGATTTTTCTCTTATGGCTTTGCAGTGTTGTAAAAAGAGGAATTTGATGACAGTAGTAGAATAAATTTGTAACTTTACCGTCCTTTTCAAGAAGATAACGATCCATCTGCGAATTTTTGATCTACAAGGCCTTAGCCATGCGAGATAATTTTTCTCCTCCAAAAATCAACATATGCAAACAATTCATACCTTACAATTACATTAAACTATGAATTAAACTCATCGAAACAACAACAAATATATATTGTAATTTACATCTTGAATAATAAAACATATTTTAAATTGCAAATTACACTGGTCCGTGGTTGATCCACTTCATTTAATTTCTCCACTTGTTTTAAATTTACAGGCGTTCCCCTGTTCTCCTTTGTACTTATGGAGAATTTTCGCTCCAGCACCGACGCCATATCTCTCAACTCCAGGACGCAAATTATTTTCCTCGTCTTGAGTCCATTTTCGTTGCCGTTGCAGCGAAGTTTCTACTGCAAGAATAGGGGGTACACTAATTTGCTTCCTCGCAGTTCACCTGCGCTTTATTGGTACAATATTTTCTTCTGCGGCAGTATTTTGGGATGCACCAACTTGCTTCCTTGTAGTATTCTGCGCTTTATGTGTACATTTTCATCTTCTGGTTCATTCAATCTTGGCTGCTGATGTACTACTTGTGCAGCAATACTTTGGCTTACACTATCTTGTTTTCTGGAATTTATCCCGCTGTTTATTGGTACACCATCATCTTCTTTAAGTTCATTGACTGTGGGCTGACCATGTAGTGTGGTGTTATACCCCATACCGTCTAGCTGGTGGCTCATCAGTTGCTACTAAGTTCAACGTGGGCTTAGTACAGTTTTCTTAGACCTGAGCTGCCTCAGACCAGCTATGAATCCACCAACTGGGGCGGCAACAGTCAAGCCATTATCAGCGACCTAGCTGCCGGTAAAAGTGAATTGCGGTAACTAATACGAGGAAGTCTACAGCAGATGCCTCACGTCAAGCTCTTCGACTTCATGTTTAACTAAATTCACATTTACTTGCTGAAATAACGTTTGTGAATTTGTTTGCACTTTTTAATTTTATCTCTTCATTTACTTTGTAGCCGTGCTGGAATGAACAATTTGAAAGCAAGGTTTATGAGGATGTTATTGAATGGCCTTTCCATGTTCTTGTTGCTGTTACTGGGATTTACTTTCCTATGTCACAATAAATCATTAGTTTCACCGTCGTTTCATGTTTATTTAGTAAGTATCAAAATGTAGAGGTTGTTGTGTGCAACAAAGTCTCACATAAATTCTTATCTTTGGTAATTACTCTAAGCAGCTTTCTTTATTAGAGGTGAAGGCAAGAACCCCGATTTACGAGAACTTTGGTAAAAATTGGGATGGGGATGTTAGTTGTTAATGGTCCGTTACAATGAACTTAAGGTGACTTTTTATTATTGCCGAATAACCATTAGCTCCTTAGCTATTGTCCTTTAATGAAAAATCGTTCGTATTGCTTCCGTGTCATTTAAGGCCTGTTGACCAGGTGTATACATTTGGCGTGTTTTGATTAACTTGAATTGGTTATCCAACGTTAAAAACATTGCATTGTAGAAACATCCGATATTACTAGGTTCTTTGGTCGAAACTGCGCGTTATTGTAGAGTCATGCTTATTTTGCTTTAGCGTTTTCTGGCTACCGTTAGTTAGGAGGAACGTTGGAACTTGGCAGTTCATTACTAAGTATTAATCCTATTATTCCTGTTGCCCGTTCTGTCCTTATTGGCCCCAGAGAAAATCGTTACTTTAATTGCCAAGAAACGCATGGTACGTGTCGCATGAAGATGAAGCCCAAAAAGGAAGGTGAATGTCTTTTACTCCTGACGCAGTAGCTTGCCTTCATAGGGATGAATGACTTTGTACCAGCGTAGGGATAAAAACAAGTTGGAGGAAAATGCTAATGTCGACCTTAATGCCAAGGATGAAAGTGGCACATGTCCAGTTGTATTACATGCACTCCACCAGTTAAATCTTGGATTTAAGCCCCTGTGACAAAAAGAAGCTGGGGTAGACCAAGGACAAATTCGGGGCAAAACATTCATTATATCCTTCGACCAGTGAACTACCAATGGAGCGAGGTGGTCACCCTCGAGGGTACTGATTGCCTCGACGGTCTCAAGATGTTGGGGGATTTGGTCAAAGTCAGGTAACTCGAAACGATGTTAGCTTTTATGTCTTCGATATTTACGCATAGCAACTTCTTTGACATTTAAGGCTTATATTGTTGATTCATTTCTTGTGAGTGAGTTCATTCACCAATATATCCTTATAGCCAATAGTGGCATATGTGGTAAATTACCGGATTCGTGAACTAGACGGTTGTCATTAAATCTTTTTGTGGAATGTGTAGTAAGTCGCCAGAAGTATCCTATTAACGGTGGCATTGATCGAAATTTGAGGTAAAATAGGTCACATAGAAGAGTGATAAACTTAATGAGCAAGAAATAGCTCTGTGTCGTGACAAAGGCATCAGCATTGCGTCGATGTGAAAATTGGCAGCAACACGCGTACTCCCTGAAAGAGATCGGCGTGTCTTTATTTAGTTTTACTGTTGATTTTCACCTAAACAGATTTATCCACTGACTCTCATTCTCTATTATCTCATTCCAGGAACCCGTGACGTTGTTTTGGTCTCGAGTCCCCCAGGCATATTATTGGCATGCTTACTCGGCACTTGTTATAATCAGTTTTGTATTATTTATTTCGGGACGAATGTGGATGTGAGTATTATTCAAGAATCACTTCTTCATAGTTAAATTATCTTGTACGCTGTTGCTGTTAGTGGAATGTTGTGTTCAGACAAACTGTGTTATAACTTGACAGCCTCCGCTTTTGGAATGTTGGTATGGCAGCAGAGTTGCTCCCGGTAAATTTTACAAAACTACATATGTATCTATAATGAATAAAGCTTGACTTTGGGTAAATATATGGGTACTTTTGGGTCCTCTCCGGTTGTAAATGTGGGCTTAACTGTGCCTTTTCACTTTCAGGATCGCCTCAAGACTGTCATGGAAGCAGAAACGTCTATTTACGGAAAAGAAGAATTATATTAAGGATTTCGTCAAACCTCAAAAGGTAAATATGCTCAGTGCAAACGGCGTGTGCCTGTAACACTGAACCTTGTACGAGTATATATATAGCCAGTAATTATAATAAGATTTTGGATGGTCGAGCAGTAAATGTAAAAAAATGGTGTTCGTCATGGTTGGCTCATGGAATTGACAATTTCAAGCTTTATCATTTCATATTTTTTCGTATTATTAAACTGAAGTGCCTTGAGAGTCTGACGTCTCTCTAACCTCTCCCTTCCCCACCCCACCCACATATATACATTGTCATTCGGCAAGAGGCTATCGGACTTCATATTAAAGCTCGAGTTCATTAAAAAGAAAATTTGACATCTGTGCCGTAGATAGAAGAGACTTTGTAACAGATTTCATTGTCATTGGCCAGATAGCTATGAAATAAGACATATGCATGTGCCTTGACCCCAGCCAGATGTACAGTTACGTGAAATATTGTAATTGATATCACTTGCTATTGCCCATTATATCAACTTTAACGTCATCGAAGCAAAATAATTTCATTTGTTTTCACTTGTGGCATACAATACCCGCTGTGATATATTGGTCTCACTAATTTTTGTTCTACTTTCTCTGTCCGTAGGAAAAGCTATATTCAGAGTACCTAAAGCAGAGTGTAGGTGATCATGATTTAGCTTAATGTTGCTGTAGGCAAGAATGATCGGACAGTTTTCCTACATTCATCTGCAGGACTCAGAAATGAAGGAAGAGGTGCCTATACAGGTCCTTGGACTACACAATTCATTTTTTATAACGGCTTAACAACACCTAATTTTTATCACGGGTCTGTTGAGACTAGTGAAGTGCTTGGCTGTTCTAAATGCTTACGATCTAAAAGACACTTCGTTTTAGATAAGTGAAAAGTTGTGATGCTGTTTGCATTTTGTATCGAAATATCAGTAAATTAATACGGAAAAATAATTATAGTTTCTTTGTCTCTAGTTTTATCTTGCTCGGTGCAATTTTAACACATTTTTATTGCTTCATTCTTGGCTTAGCTGCTGCTCTACCAATATTACTAAGAAAAGCTTGCGGCTCCGATCGGAAGCACTTGTGTCTTGTACTATCGACTCTGCTGCTTCTATGACAACAGTGATAGGATTTGAGGCGCTTTCCTGCTATGCCATCTAACAAATTGGAAAGCATAGTAACTGGCCGTATTTACTGGCAATAATGTACAGAGCAAAACTCTACATTGGATGAATTATCTTTTAAGAATTTCCCATAAATAGTGGATTCCGCTGTCCTTTGATAAAGCCTCTCATCGTTTCCGTTTTATATAATATTGTATCTAATATTGTATAAAATTATTAAAATATCTAATATCTAATATTGTATAAAACTGCGATGCCACGTTTTACATTGCTTTTGTCTACTGACAACTGACTGTCTTTACCTATCATTATTCCATCTAGCATGAAGACAACTAGCTGACAATCCCGACATTTCTGTCACCTTTTTTAGTGTAGTTAGGATCGTAACTCAAGTTTGTTTACATAACAGGATTGCTACTTCCTGTAAGATTAGATGCTGTCTCCTTTTGGACACTTCTCGGGGTATTGTTGTAACAGGACTCAGTGAACTAGGAAGGGTCAGTCGTCTTCGTCCTCATGAAGAATCACATCAAATAGCTCTTCAACAAAAGGGCTTTATTTTACTTGTACATCTCGTCTCTTACACTTTAATGGAGTGGAGTATGGCATGTCATCATTGGGAGAACCCATCAGGATCAATGGCAGTGGCAACTGGTGGGTTTTTCGTTGGGGGGGAAGCACATTTCAGATTTGGGTGTGACCCAATATAGTTACAGAGGTCACGCCTCTATTTCGTATTAGAGATGTTACATGAGAACAAAAATGTAACTTCTAGGCCGGTGTTGCTCAGGAACCTGGGCATTTAGTAAGTCTTCGATAAAAACAGAAGTTACAAAAGCAAGGTTACAGCAAATGTCGTATCATAAGAGCAATACTTGACTGTAGATTCACGACAGGTGCGCTTTGATTACAGTTGGTGAAGCGCTCGAATTTTGTCTTCAAAATATGACTATATCCTCAGAGGAACTTCTTGGCCTCATCCATGGCCTGGCAGATATTGTTTTAGAGCAGCAACAAAGCCCTTGCAGTTTCACAGCAGGCTACCTCCATGCAGCTCAGTGCATTAGCTGTCAGTGTGAATTCTCTGTCAAAGTCAATAGCAGCTAACAGCTCTCAGAATTCACTGGCAAAGAGGATCTCAGTCGAGTTCTGAAAGATATGCAACAGGTCTTTGTTCTTCTAGCATCTCTGTACAGTTTTGGCTCTCATACTTGAAGCAATGCCAAAAGGACAATTGGGCTTTTGATATTATGTGTGATATTATGACCATCAATTTCTCGACGACCTAGCCCTCCCCAGACATAGGACTGTTTTAGCCAAATTTTAAAGACCTGTGTTCAAGCCATAGAGGAACAGTGTGGAATCCCCCAGTATTACGCTATGGGGAAAGGGGATAAGGAATTAGTCTTTTCCTTTGCTCATCGTTTCATGGAGACGCAACACTCCCTTGAAAAACTGCCTGGCACTCATTGCCTCCCAACAGATCAAGAGCTAATGTACTCTTTTGCCACCAAACTACGTCCAGAACTCTTGAAAGAAATTCTGAGTTGGGATTTTCTTGTAAGAATGTAATCGAGCTATCCACAGCAGCACAACGATTTGAGGACGATTACTCCCGTCATAGAATAATTGTTGAGCCACCAGCTACATTGTTTACGTCTCCTGGTGCTCTTCATCCCACTTTAGAACGATCCAGTTCTTCCAATGGTAAGCTCAATTACTTTTGTTGTAACAAGTTTAAAGTTTCCCATTGTGAACATCCTCATGGTGCCTGTTCAAAAGGTTTTTACATAAGTGTACTGGTTGCAATACGCACCCTTGTAATGTCTTTTTACATGCGTCTACTTGTCATCAGTCCAATCTAACGTGTCATAAAGATGTTTATTCTGGTAGGTCGATTTGTGACAATCATTTCTCTCGTATTGGTAGCAGTAGTGATATTAGTAATCCTAAGGTAAATTTTAAAAATTGCGTCACACTCTCTATGCTACCAACACTATACAATCACCACCTACTTCAGACCACACCCATCAAAGGGCTTCATCCAACCATCCTCAAGCCGACTCCATGGACATGCTGTATTCAATCCAATCATACCTGCGGCCCCTTCACCTGTGCATCTCTCAGGTCGAGAGCCACCTTGGGCCCTCATCTGAGACCACACCCACTGTTTTCACACCCACTTCATCACCTCCAGCTTTACTCTTTGGTATGTCCATAGTCACTGACCCATCCTCATCTTCTAATTCATCTCCACTTAATCTGGCTAATCGTAATATCTTGTGGACCAAAGTTTCTTCTGCTGATGTTGCTTTGCCCCTTCATATCGATACTGTTGTTCCATGTCATTTGTCAGGAATTGTCACGCTGACCAAATTCTCAAACACAACTCGAAACTCCAGTGCACAAAACGTCAACAGCCACTTACAGTTTCTGTTGCCACCCCCTCATCCTCTCTCCAAGCTATTGGGATTTTGCAAGTTCCCATTACCTGGGAGACCAATCAATCTACAACTTTTCCTATGCTTGTTGTCCCCAACTTGCCCTGGCCTATCCTGTTTGCTCAAAATCATCTGTGGCCCACTGATACTCACATCTTTTCTCGGGACCTAGTTCTTTATTTGCTGATACTATTTTAAACTTAAAGATCAATTGTTACAATACAATCCACTGGGATATGTGTGCTTCAGACAACACTCTAACTTCCTCTGGTCTGGCTCAAGTCGCATGCATGCTAGCAGCAACACCTTTGATCTCTGGACCCTTCGAATCCATCACCCTCATTGGGATTTTTAATTTGTTCACTGCCTCCCTCACCTCTCCTCATTCCGTATCTTTTTCTCCACTTAGGTGGATGGCAAGATATATGCCCCTGGCATTGACATTGTCAGTGGCCCTATCGATTCTTCCTGCTTGTGTTCAACAACTCTTCCAGATTCAACTTCTCAGAGACATTGCACCACCTTCAACCCCTGCAGAATTTTATTGTTAAGCTGCCGGTTTAAGAATTTTAACAATTAAGCCATGAGAGGTATTAATACTTCAGTAATATAAAATTGGGTAGTTAACTTCTGGTTGAAATGTCTAGGTTAAGGAAAGGGCAAAAATGTGTGGCAATTCTGAGTTGGACTTATTTGTTAAGGTCAATTTGTACAAAATGCATTTAAGTTGTTAACAATCCAAACTTTTCGTAGTTTTTTTCTGCGTTATCTGGGTCCGTTTTCTACTTACAACTTACAGCTTGTCTTTACTTATACATCTTCTACCTAGAATAAAGATAGCTAGTTCACAAACCCTACATACATACACTTTTCGTACATCTTACGATTCTCGAAGAACGTTGCAAGCATTCGGAGAGGGCGTTAAAAGAACGTGCAAACAATTTCAGGCTCAAATTATCATTGAACAGAACGGAACAATTGCCCAATAGTGTAATAGTGATCGCATAGTTGGCATTGGCATGCCAAGAACATTACATAAACAAAACGTAAGGTATTAAAGGCACTGATCTTTGTATATTTACCTATAATCACCAAGAAACCCAGGTACATCACTCTAAAGCACCCTATACACTAGTACCAAAGTTACACTTTACATTGAACAGTCAATATATTAAACAATACTAAAACCTATTGGAGCACATTATATTTCTAGTTCTACATAAATACAAGGATTTTTTATCTCGTCTAATGTAGCCTTTCACCTTCATAACAATGTACTCTCGAGTCGCAAATAATGGTCCCCCCTTTCCACCCCGCTGATTATTTTTCGACTTTTTGTTACCCAGGTCATTCTTATTCCAAGCCTCATACGATCAACGTTTAGTATCATTTTATCCCGCTACGTAAACTTTGTTTGCGTGTCATCAAAACAGAGTCCAAAGATGTTTCAGTTTAAGTTAGAAAAACAAAGAACGCGTCTTATTAGCTCATATAGCCAAGTGTCGACAAAATACGTGTATAAAAGCGAATTGAAAGTTTTCCTATTCTTCGAAATGCTTCGAAAAACCAGTCCCCCAATCATAAATTCCAACCCCTCTATAATTAATAATGAGTAAAGTTTCCAACTCCCCTACCATTCGGAACTTGAGAGTAATTAATAGATGTTGTACTTGGGTTTACTATTTTGACACAACTGTGAGTTAACTGAAGGACTGAGCCGATATATATATATATATATATATATATATATATCAACAGCCCAACACTCACTGAACAGTGTATAAAATTATACATCACTCAAAAATACACCATCATTTTAACGTTTTGATATTATGTTCATCAGAATTACTCAAATATATAGGTATGCATGTATATATACACACATATATATATACACACACACCCTTATTAGCCAAATATGACTGGCTGCATTATATGGACATCTCACGTGCCTACGTTTTTCACTTGGTACTTTTATTCTTTGAGATGAGACTCTCGTAGATCATTGTATTGTAGTTTGCAGAAGCAGAAGCATACTTTTTTTTGTCACAGCTTCAATCCTGCCACCGAACAGTGAATAATCAGTTGACGCTGGTTCTAGGTGTTGGAAGAACTTAGAAAAGTTTCAATATATCAGCTTCGAGATTTCACTCCAGCAACGCAGCAACTCCAGCAATATGCCTTAAGTTTGTATGGATCGATTTCAGCAATCCAGGAATGTCTGGCATTTACTGCGTAGTAGTGAAAGGACTATTTTCTCGCAATTCGTGTAGTGCCAATTTTGCCACTGGAATTCAAGATGTCAATTTGTCAAGTGTCCCTTGCCTTGAAAACTCTGAATAAAAAGAACTGATCTTGTAATCGGACCTCTTGGCTTCCTTTACAAAGCACAAAACATTTTTAAAAACACAAAGAAAGAAAGCTACCATACATAGTTTAACATAAGATACATGTGACGCTATATTTATAAAATTATGTAAGTAATCACAGGCACAAGTTTAAAATATTTACAGTTTTAACAAATAAGCCAGCATAAATTTTCCGAATTAAATGTCAGTGGGTTCATAACTCAGGAATCAACAGCAGGAGATAGACTTTATTACGTACTGCAAGGAAATACTCTTATGACTTACTATACCTTGTTACTTATACTGTGCTTTCATAAAATCAGTTAACACTTAACAACTGAAAGAAATTACTTTCTGTACAATAAACTGCGAAGGAACAGTAATTCTATCGCTACTGCACGAAATGGAGGTTATACCAGATACAAACGAGGCGAGGACAATCATGAGGGGTCTAAGGTTGACCGAATCTAGTAGGGGCAGAAAGCTGCATTGAAATCCAGAGGAGTGTACTTAACTGGGGTGCGTATGTGCTCAGGATTAGCTGCCAACAGTGAGGGGCCTTGGATGACATTCAGCGAGTAAGGTTGTCAAGAAGCTTGCCAACCACGCTCGTACTGGTGCGGACAGAAAAACTGATAACGGTGATGGTGATGATGATCATAATGATGGTGATGACGATGATGATGGCCATGGTTATGACGATGATAATAAACTATGGAATTGCAATACCGAAAAGTAACTATTGGAATTTACAGTATACCGTGTGACGTATAAATCTCTTATTTACAAAAGATGCTTATTGTTTCAATTACAGTAATGTTACCCGCTCACCTTACGATAGGTAATTGGAACACAAGTTTTTTTGTACAAATAACTCACTTGACTAATAAATCACTTTAGATGTGATTAGAACACGCAAATAACGAGAGTAATTCATTCGTCATCATGTCCACTGTGGTGCCCAATCCTTTCTACATTTATCACAAAATACGCATATTACTAGAATGTGGTTCTTTGTTGCACGCAGTGAACAAACGCAGTTATCATTTGAGACTCAAAACTGGAACTACGCGATATATATTTAGCTCATTAGTGTCCCATGAAGCTAATTGCAAAAATCACTAATGGTACCTTGAAGGCATTTCATTTTATGGTAGGTAGTATTCAACTGCCCAAAGTTCAATTCACGGTTACAACACAAGCCAAAGTTAAGAGCCATAAAACAACTTTGTCGTGCCTATGAGAAAATCATCAGTATATCTCAGCTGCAAAATGATGGTAATTCAAAGAGCTAAAATGAAGCCCAAATAATATTGGAATCAAATCGTTCAGTGTCGCTGACATCTGGTATTATGGCTTCATTATAGATACAGTCAGTGACCCAATGAAATGAAGTGAACAGAAATCGTAATGACTATCAAGCAAGAATCGGAATCCTCATAGATGTATTGAATATAGCTTGGCTCTCGGAGTTATGTATCCCCATTTGCAGTAAGTGATTTGATTCTGTCGACGAGTTCAGCTATTGACACATTTTCCCATGTACACATATTTACCACAGGTTTTGAGTTGTCAACATCGCGCCTTGATTGTTCCCAATCAGCTAATACCATGTGATATCGAGCCATTTCGACGTAATTCTCTGTAAAATCAGAAGACGATGTTTGCTAAGAAACAAGTATAATCAGTCCATGCCATGGCAACTTTGAACTCAATGCTGTCAATTTGAATGCTTACAAAATATACTTCAAGTCTTACTACGACCCTAAATTATAAATTTCACAGGTTCGACTCGTTACTTCATGCAAAAAAACATAACAGTACGCAGTGCAAATTACATTTTTCTTGTCGATCGTATCGTGCAATTCTATTGCGATATACGGTAGGATCTTAATGTTCGTATTGTGCACTTGTAACGACTACCTTACGACTTTTCAAACAAGCTAAATATTCGAATGGTTCTTCGTGTCTTTCAGAATCTTGATAAACCCTGTCAATGATGAGTCAGAGCTAAGTTGCTGTTTAAAAGGCTAAAAAATAAATTTCAAAAAGTCAATTCGTGCCGGCTTTGCGCAGTGTAATTAACATCTCGTCAATATGGTAATAGAATTATTCTGCAAATTTGAGATCGTAGGGTCTCGCCATTGCAAACTACACAAATAGTGATTAGTGAAGAGCGAAGAGAAATTACGGCGTAAGCAATTTGTAGTCAATATGGAGTATCTCAGGATATCAGTGTGGACGACTGCACCTTTAGAAGTGTTAAAAAAGTTGATATCATGAAATATATACACCAGCAATAGCAGAATACTGACAAGCCTTGTTTGATCTATGTGCTTCAAATAACAAACATAAAAAAGATTACGTTAGAAGTTGTACGAACTTACGTGTATGAGCATAAAGATAGATGAGTCCACGATAATCGTATTCTAGTCCACTATAGCTTACACCAAATAAGTCGATGCCTGAATCAGAAATAATACAAACAGTAGACGTACAGACGTTCCTGATCACAATATGAGAAAATTTCACAGTTTTACGGCGTCATACGGTGGGGCCATTTCAAGGTGAAAGCACCTTGAACTCCTTAGATTGGACCTTGAGCTGCTACTCCATCGTAGTCATAACAGTGGCTTAACTTCCACTAAAGATAATTCAGTAGTTTGAGATTTGCCGCTGCGAGTGAGCCAATATATAAAGGTATCAAAAATGCTAGAGATGACAGTTTGAAACTTTTTCTATAACGCTGAACAAATGTCATTATCTTAGTCTGGGGAGCGACAAAAAACTTGAAATTAACCAGCTACTTAAAATGAGTTTGTTATAGCAGTAGTTTTGCAGTCCTTGTAATTTGAAAACAGGTCCCATGCGACGAATCTAATAGTCGAATTAGGTGCATGAGAAGAGTAATGTTTGACTCACTCATATGATGGTGTTTGTACACTGTGTTGTTGTTCAGTCTTCATCCGAATTGCTTGTCAACCTTTGGTCTGTAACAAAATCTCCCCTCACAAAAAATTTCGCATACGGACTCCCTACTTTGTCTTTGCACATACAATGAATTGCACGCTTTTCACGATTTTCTCGCGTGTGGAGAGGAGCTCGTGCGAGCGCACATCTCAAAGTACAAAGACTGTTTTGAGAACTGCCAGTTGAAACACTTATTGCTGTACCAAATTAAACTAAACAAACTTTTAGTTGCAAAACCCAATCCATACCGATTCTTACTGATCTGTGATACAGTCGTTCAGCATCTTCGTATTTTCCCATGTCATAGTTATACAGCGATGCCAAGTGACCAAGGGAGAGAGCTACTTCATAATCCTAAATAGAAAACGAGCAGTTATACTGTTAGATTAACTTATGTCAATGTGTATATAAACATGCGAGGAAGTACGAGGTGTATATATGTATATCGGAGAAAATTCATTAATTTTTTCTGTGTTTCTGCTGAAGCCTTCATCACTGTCAGATATGGTATCTCAACAGACACAAGTGCTTTCATATATTTGTCAAGTATATCAGGGTACCCAAACCGTCGCTTGCTAGATTGTAAATTTGTCAGATTGCTAAGATTGAATGCCTTTTGAGTTCTCAGTCCACTTCTTAGTTTCTTATTTAACCATTTTGAATGTAAACTCTGTACGTCCGTTGTTAAATTGGCTATCGGTGACGTTAGGCGTGATTCAATTGGCAATATTTAGTAACCTTATATTAAATACTTGATCAAAGCCATTTCACCCAGCATGATTTCCATCAACAACTTTATGGGATTCTACAGTAAAACCAAACAATGCACCATAATTACTTAATAAAATTGGACGTTTTAACTCGCAACAAACTAAAAGGCATATGAAGGCACATTTATACAAAAATTACATACAGCTTGTAAAACAATAAACACTCCATATGGGTCACGTGAAATGTTGCATTGGATCGATAAGTCTCCAAGTATACTTTTGGTGAACTTAGCGCGAACTTGAATACCACGCAACATCCAACTTTGCCTAAAAAATCATCCAATTTGCACTTGAAGGAAATCATCTCTTTCTTATAAATCCAACCGATTCAGTTTTGGTTGCACAACAAAGTTGCAAACTAAGATGAGAGGACTGGGTTTGATTCTACTGCTGTGGACAATTAAAAAAAAGCAAGTAACATTGCAAATAAAGTGGGAAACTGGTGACAAGCCATGGTCGCGTGCTACTATAATATTTTCTTAACCACTTCTTTAATATTGATATCGTAAGAGTCAGACCTTGCAAGTCTAAAATTCGTGAATGTACGGTTTTCTTTGCCAAAACTTAGGTTTTATGCTATCTAATACTACAATCACTCAAGCAGATGATTATTTTGCAAAGCCACGCTGATTGCACTACGGGGTAGTCCTGAAGCATCACTGCTGTCCATAAGAAGAGCCACTTGGTAATAACAAAAGCGATCTAAAGTTCCTTACGAAACCTTGAACCAAGTATCAGGTGGAAAGCGATGGTAAAGGCAATACGATTTAGGTATTAAAACGCAGCTAAATTGATCTTGGTAGCAGCGTGTTGAATATCATACATACCTCCCGTCCAAGTAAATGTTCTTTGATTTCAATTGCCCTTAAATGCATCTTTTCTGCTTCCTAATTGACAAAAACAATAATATGGGGTAATATGTACTTATTACCAACATGTAACATCCTTTCTTTCCTTGAGACCAACTCGCTAAAAATTTCATACTACAGCACAGCAAGTCTTGGAAGGAAGCCAATTACTGGTATAATGATCTATACGAATCTAAATACATAACGGTTAGCTGAAACATTCTATAGTAACATAAAGCACTTTAATTTTGTTAAGATTTCTATGTATAATAATGTCGAGGAACGCCAGGCGTCAGATATCATACCTCTCTGAAAGAACGATAAACGCGATTACCAATACCTATAGCCAGTGTCCACAACAATTTGATCGAGTAAAGCAACGTAACAATAAGAACAATGAAGATAAAAATGGACCATACTCCTTTCCCTTACATTGTATTTCTTCATTGACTGATACAGGCGTCCCAAATTTCCATAATGCTTCGCCGTCTGAACATTGTTTTCTCCAAAACAATTCCTATGAATAGCAGGATAAACGAAAATAGTTTGTCAAATTTCGCAACAATAAACATGGCAAATAAAATGCTGAATTTTTGACGTATATGTTGAAATTCAAATGATATTTGATGATTATCGTCAGAAATTGAAATTTTCTGTACAGTATTCGACAGCTGACGACCAAGATTTTGCAAATTAGCTGCCTAAAGTAAGAAAGAATATAATAACAGGAATGATAATTTTGACAAAAAGAATATACTGTGCTAGTAACGCACTTCCTCGAAAGAGCAGTGCACTTCCCCGAATAAGCTTGACCTTAAAGTTATATCTTTAAACAAGCGCTCAAAAGGGATAGAAATTCTTCAATGAATCCCCTTTGTATAAGCATCTCGTCATTACCCATTTGACCATGGGTACCAAATGACACTACTCTCGTGAAACATGTTTTGCCAACTATATTGCAGTTGAAAATCTGACTACTAGAATATTTCCACATTCAAATCAAAATAAACTAAAAGAGTTTTTCTTTTCTCTGAGTTGTCATGTTATGGTACAGCACATGTTTGGGAGGATGATGATCGCTGACATAATTTCTTTTGTCTTTATATTTCCTTGGCTTTGTCGCACGTATTGTTTATTTGTCTCATTTACAACAAGGTAGAGACTTTTTGCATCTTCCTAAACTTCCAAACAATCACCCCCTCTCAAGAGTCTATTGTACGTCATGTCAAATTACGTCATCATGTCACTCCATCATTCCAATCTAGCTCACTTTCTCATGGAGGTTTTCACATGACAATGCACCTGAAACAATGTATGAATACTATTCAGAATCAAACTACATCTATTTATTTCTTACACACATATCTAACTAAAAAATAATTGAACAATCTTTTTGTGGTACAAAACTTGAAAATCACCTTGAAAATTTGCGACATTGCACTTAAATCATACTTAAAAGCTTTTTTCGTTTTACACTCCTCAGAGTATGAAACGTCAGAAAGGAAAGTATATGAATATGGTAACCTATTGATACGAAACATGTAGCAAAACTAGCCAATCCTAGACAAGAAACTTTCATACTCTGAGGAGTGTAAGACGAAAAAAGCTTTAGTATGTTTTTAACCCAATGTCGCAAGTTTTCAAGGCGATTAAAAACTAATTGCTACTACATCCGATAGTTCTATTTACAAAAATGACTAAAAAACAAATTTCAAATACAATGAGGTAGAAAACTTGTCTTGGAGTGACCGAGGTGATTAGATATGAATGGGATAAAAGCGCATACTGAAGACGAAAAGTATGTATGCTGTCAAATGTCATAAAGTAAAAAAAATCAGCGAAGTCGCGGGGAGTTGACTAAGCCTTGCAGAGGATATATCCAGGATTATTGAAAATGAGACCAAAGAAGCTCTGACATTACTAAACTAAGCAGCGAAATAAGGACATATATGTTATATTTTTGCAACCAAAAGCCTCCTTTCGTGATCATTTACAATACAAGATTTGTACAAAGTTCGTATGTGTTGTTAAAGTTTAAGATAATATCAAAAGACGAACTTGCTAACTGACCTGGCAAGTTTTAGCGACTCAAGGTGTAGTTGTTCTGCTTCTTGTAAAAGACTTTCTGCCTCCTCCTTTTCGTTATTATCGATGGCCAACTCTTCGAGTATTAGAGCTAGAGGAAGAGACCATTGAACTATCGATAGAAAATTCCAGTAAAACCCAGAACGCAATAAACATACCACCGTAGGAATTTAGTACTTGGTAAAATATTCCATATCTACATGTCTGATGGACTCTTAGAACCACCATGTTTACTAAAGCATGAATTGAAATGGTCAAATTATTTGCCATAAATTTCGCAGTATGCTAGTTAAAGTAATCTGCAAATGACTGAAGCGTTTAAAATCAATGTCCAAACAAAACTCCAGTGCTAATGATTGTAAACTCAAAAAGTAGAACCATACAGAATAAGCTTGATATCTGTGGTAATGACGTTAACAAATTTGTAGTATCACAGCGATAGGCAAACGTTTCACAATAAGAGAAGCTAGTTCGAGCATAACTTAGGTTACGAGGTTCGTATTTGTGATTCAATAGGATCCTTAAGAATGAAACAAGACTTCCCGACATCCAAACGTTCAAAGTAAACGTCAATTAGAAAACTGTTGGCGCCATGTTTTTATTACAGAATCAAAATTCAAGGAGTCGAAAGAATAACGTTCTCCTCTGTTCTCCAAACCAATGAAGAACCTTTTACGGATACACATTTTCATTGTGAACGAAAACAAAGTACATAAACCATATATAATGTATTTGATTTAACTGGTAATGATGTCATACGGTAAGAAAAGTAAACAGCCAAAATAGACCACAAAATGAAAGAACAAGCTTTAGGTTAAACCTGAAAACGTCGTAAATTGCAAACAATCGCAAATCAACACACTGCAAATTAATGTATTTCTAAAGAATAATATTTCAAAATACAACAGATCCAAACTTACAATAATTCTGTTGCTACCTTCGTAATGTCAACAAGTTCTTACCTTTCACCCGTTTGGATGACGCTAAGAGAAGATGCTCATCAGGTAATAACTTGGTCAAGGTTGAAATTGCAACTTCAGCGTTATGGCTGTCGAAATAAATAAAAATTTAACATGAGGATCTACAGAAGTGCAAACTACACGACTATAGGACTAAAAGCTCTCTTCTTCCTTCAGCTTTATAATCTCGGTTGCTAGTGTGATAGACGCAAAATATTTCCTTACAACTTCCTTCCTTCAAAAGGCATTGGTCCTGAATAACGTACAAAGCCACGTCTGTCTTACCCATCGACATCATCATAATTTCTAATTCCTTTTCCTCTTCTCAGTTTACCGTTACTTTCAATCAGAGTTTGATTTTCGAAAACCGCGCAGAGATTAAATTGTCAGTGTCGCCAAAACACCTTGTCACCAAGTGCAGTTCATAAAATACAATCCTCAGCTTCACAAAATCTCTGTTCTGAAATTTTAACTGAAAGAGCGGTAATACATGACAGAAAAAAACAAAGAATAAAATATATCTAACAGCTGACTAAAACGTAATTGAGTATGGGCGCAAGATACATTGTATCACACACACATAACAAATGCTTTAGCTTGAAATACAAATACCACTGTATTCAACAGAAAAATTAAAAACACTCACCTTGATCCAGAAAACACCCCAATGCTATAATCCCTCACGTAAAGAGCATATGCTAAATCTTCACGACTAATAGCTGTTAGAACATTGACCTCACCAAGGGCTTCTTGGCGCACTTTTAGGGAGTCCTTCCAATTAAAACAATTTATATAAAAATTATCGTTTCATGGAGTGTTGTGGAGACATACAATATACGTAATATCATCTACACCAATAACTACAACTGACCTAAGAAAAATGGCAATAGAACTTTAAGGCAGGGTAGAAAAGGCATCCCTGTTCATTTGCATGGGAAATGACGATACCTCATAATCAGTATAAAGTTGACAACACAAGAAGTACCGTAAATGCTCGCCCCCTCCTGCACCCAAAAGTTTAAATAAGCGCCCCTCTCGATTTAGCACCCCTCTCGATTAAGCAACCCATGTAAAAGTTGATTTTTAAATAGGCGCCCCGGCCACTAAATAGAGCATTTACGGTAACAGAGTGGGTCTAATACCAATGCAATGGCATTAATATCAGTGGCAGAAAGATCAACAGCATGCAAAGGTTGTAGCAAACGAACGTTACTTGGCATCAATAAAATGGAACCATTTCGTAGGAAGGAAGCCGCCATAGCCTATTTCAGTGACGAGACAGACAGGGGCTGGATACTAATCTCTCCAGATGACTTTCGATTGGATCTTAGAAAAAGCTGTTGAGTGATTCGTACCAGGATTGTTAACTTTTGCGATGCTATGTGGAGTGAGCTTTCGTTTCTCAGCAAAGTATGAAGAAATTCGATAAAAAAGATCAAGAGAGAGCAGGAACCAAAAAATAAACAATATCAATAATATAGACTTGAAGTCCGAAGAGGGATTCAGGAAGTAACAGGATCTCGTGAATAACTTTTATTAACTAAAAGAAGGCAGAAGCTGAGGTATCAACAGGCATAGCTAAAACTATCTTGCAAGGGAGAATAAGGGGATCTCGAGAAAAAAGGAAGACAGGGAAAGAGGTGGGAGAATAACATCCAGAAATGGACAGGACTGAACCTAACGAGCCAACTGAGACCAGCAGAAGGCAAAGACTAGCGGAGGAGGGGGGTTGCAGCAATCTTCACAAGCGTCCCGGACGTCAAGGGATAGGTAACAGATTTTTATATTTTCCCGCGTTTTTTCGGTTCTCCGCACGTTGGAGTAAAACTTAACACAAAGCAACACTTCTGTACAACGCAGCGATGTTCATATAACTTCTGTTCATATAAATCGGCAAAATGACTTCAAATTACCTTGTAAACTTGCACTGAAGCGGCAACAGAATCCATGTTCAACAAATAAAATGCAAAATCTGATAAGCTTTCCGCAAATTTTGGACTTTTCTCCCCGAAAAATGTTCTACAATAGAAATAGTGGTGAAATTGACTCACAGCGACTGAGTTTCTGCGATGTAGGAAGTAACACCAGGAATATGCATTAAAAATTCTTCTTGTTCCCAAATACGGTAAGACACGTACGACGAATAGGTACATTTACAAGCACAGACGTAACGAAAAATAAATGTGCCAAGTAGCACATACTTATGATCATAGATTAAATAAACTATCCAAATTTGTCAGTGATGGAAGGAGCTATTCAGAATAAATTGAACTAAGTAACCAAAATTCTCACATATGAGCTATTCTTGTACGTATTTGCCCATTTTATCAGTTCAGCTCTATCTTAATCACTCTGTCTAACACAAACAAACCATCAGCAATATAGGCTAGTCTTGTAAAATGGAAGTTACGTTAGGACAGAGAGTTACAAATGTATTTTACTCTATAGTTATATACTATCCCGACGGCACTACAGATTTTTGAAACATTCATGTTTAATTGGCCGGCAGAAAAAGGCCAAGCAAGATCTTTCAACTGCGAACTAGAAGCCCTTGTTGCAGACCTAAACAGTATTATAGAATGATCAAAAGGTTCTTTGCTCTTCAATTGAAATAGTTAAACGGTACCGAATGTCTGCGTATTGCCCAACACACTCACACTTCAGCTGCATTATATTGTTTAAACACCGTCCTGTATTACCTGAGAGTACAGACATTTTGCTACAGATAAGAGTTGCCGATGGATACTTTCCTCGTGATACAAAATCAGCATACTTCACCCAAAACAACACACGAATTAGAACCCTTTCGAAATTAGAAAACTTTACTTGTTTAACCCAGAATGAAAATACAACAATAATAAAGTAATACTGTCTAACGACTAGTTCATTCTCAAGAAAGTGACTGGCGTATCTTGGGCTGGAATTGGAAGTCACGGGTTGAACAGTCAATGAAGAGCACGCATATGTATTATGGATAGATTTTTACCTCTGATTCGTCAAAAAGTCTTCCTCCATTCAAAATATTTTGAACAGGTTCAATTAACGATACGCACAAAGAGGCAAAATATCAGTCAAAATAAAGTGTTACTTTACCACCCTTTTGAAGAAGAGAAGTATCCACCCGCCACTTTTCGAACGATAAGGCTTAGAGGCCTACAGTTAAGGTATTGATGGTCTCTAGGGAGCTGCAATTACTTTTGTGATGATTGCCTTACTGTTCTTTGAACGCCTGTTTCCATAGTTACATTATTAGCTTTAAATAAAATTGCTAGCTGTTGTGTAACGTTTACTTTGTCGAAAATGACACGATAGAGTAGTCGAAATATAGTAATTTGCACACACTACTTTCCTAATATTTTAAATCTTTAAAGTCAGGAAAATGATAATATTTGGAATTTGCTTTTTATTATTCTACTTGAAATTGTCCGGAACAGTTGTTGGATTAAGGCTTACAGGCTTTACAAGGCCTTAGTCATGGGCTAAAATACCAGCCTAGTTTCCACGATACCCTTTTATCAGGGTGTAGTAGTCGCATTATATATTTTGTCTTACCAATAATGGCAAAATAGCAGTAATAGAAACAACAGTATACTGCTGACAACCTTCAACCAAAAATTCTTTTAACTCAAATCCTAAAAACAAGTTAAAACCTAATTGCCACGAAATATAGTGAGTGAAGCAGCAAATAAGATCCTTGCATAGTCGTTTAAATGCTCCTACCTTGAAAGCTGTACAGCTTGTTTCACTAACAATTCTGCTGGCTTAAATCTCCTTTTCACAATGCAAGTCTGCAACAAAGGATTGATAAGTTTGTCAAACGGAAACCAGTCTGCCAGACTGCCAACTTGTAAATATGATTACCGTCTCTCTCGTCCATATTAAATGAAAGAATCATACAATACACATTGTCCATAGTCAGTTTGCTTTATGAAGACGATATAGCTTGAGTGTTCTGCGTCGCATCTCGATGCAAGTTACATCGGTGGTCTGTATGTTGTGACAAAAATAGCTGTACAACTTCATTACTTGTAGCCTGACGACGACAGATGGATCTCCCTAGACGTAGCTCGGAAAATGTTTACGATTAAAGACACAATCAACTTCATCCATACAGTAAGAGTCTCACAATCGAAATCTGTTACTTAATAGGAGCGAAAAACATCGCCATAAAAACTGAGCAAGTCTGCGGAGTCAACAAGGTCTGCAGCAAAACGAATGACAAAAAAACCCCACCAAATTTGGGGGCGTGAAATTTAAACATCCAGTTTTAACACCGATGTTCTAAGTTTGCCTACAATCTGCTTTTAAGAAATTGTCAAAAAGGTGGTTCCTTAACAACAATGTACAAGAGAAGGAAAATGGATTTAAAACAAATCAAACCTTAGCAGCTTGCCTAAGAGCATCAATTGCATCCTAACAAAAATAAGGATAAGTCATTGTGAATACAGTTGCGAACATTTATTATAACGTTATATGTAAAGAAAACCATGACAACTAGAATGAAAAAGCGAATCAAGAATGAAAGTCTCAGCTATACATAATTGTGAACAATTTTTGTAACACGTTTTCTGGAACACATAAAATAGGGTAACAATTTTTGTAACACTGACATATAACGCTCCCCTTCATCTATTCACATAGAAGAACTGTGACATTCGAGGCGACAGTAATACCTAACTACATCACGGTTGAGTCCAAAAGACATATTGTACTGATGTCTTATACTTGTCTCTGACCAAAACTGTATATCACACTCATCATCTTGCGCTGTCTCTGGTTGAACCTGATTGCGTACCAACATAATAGTGGTTTCTCCAAAGCTCACCATTTCTACAAGTGATATTTATCTCAATACAGCTGTTGATGTTCGACCAGGTAACTACATTGCTATACCAGTGTTGTCTCAGTCTTCCTCTGCTTCGCTTTCCTGATGTCAAGCCTTCTAAGCATATCACACTAAAAGACCTAAAAGATTAGAAATAATTTAGAAGCTATTCTCAAGGGATTCCTTACGAAGAGATTGGCCACTGACAGTATCAATTACAAAGAAGAAACCCGTAATTCTTACACTTGGAGAATCAAATTTGCTTCTGCAATATGATGAGTGTTGTGAACATATACATACCTTCATGCCGTGCGATTCAACCGCTGATAGTGTAACTGCACAATGTCACTGCACAATCGTGAGCAAAGTGCAATGTCATAAGTTGGAATACAAACAAAATTGATTCGTTCATAAGAATTAGTTTTTCTTCTTTGAACTACACGCAATTATTCCATTATTTTTTTGTACTGTTGTAAATTTTGCCATGATCCCATTAAATAGATTAAGTAAATGATCAACATTGAGTGTAGTGATCTCTGAGCTGCTGGGTAGTGAGACTACCTACCCCATACCTCCTATTAGTAACTTACTTTGTATTGGCCTTTGCAACAATGAGCAAGAATATAATTAGTTACGGATCGTCTCCGTATATTAAGGGGATCAACACCCATATCCACGACAGATACAAGATACAAAAGTATGACACATTACGCTAAAACAACATTTAAGAAAGACTAGTTTCTGCAGAATGTTATGAACAAACAGTTAAATCGCCAGTTTACTAAGCAGTCAATTTTTAGCACATCGTAAACTTAAACACGAGTTGTAAAAATGATTTAATCAACAAAAATTGAAATAAATTAGATTACCCGCACAGAACAAGATGAATTAATCCCTTTCACTGCTTCCAAAGCATACTGATATGCCTACAAATATTGAAAAATGAAGTAAGGATAATATCTAAACAGGCTTTGATAACAACAATACATCAAACGTACACAGTAACGACGTGCTGTGACTAAATGGAAGTTGGATGCAAAACTAATGCTTCTCTTTTAAGATCTGCTTTTATATAGTACACTATATTGCCTTGAAAATGTGCGACACTGCGCTAAAAACATATTCTAAAGGCCTTTTCATCAGAAATGAATCATAAGAAAGGAAAGTATAGATATATGGCAACCTTTTTATATAAGAAACATGGATCAAAATCATTTGCATAATGTTGCAAATTTCAAGATGATTTCCAAGTTTTGTACCACAAAAGGATTATTGAATAATACCAGTAAGAAATCAATGCTCTCCCCTAATCAACTTTGTAACCTCTTCCCCAGCAGCACCAATACAAATTCCTTAGACTATTGCTATAACTCAATCATCCTTGCAAGACTGTCATACTGTGAAGCACAACCAATTACAGCAACACAACTGCAAATACAAAGGAATGTAAGGTGCAAAGGCATTGATTTCAGACCAAGCATAGAAATATGGGCTGCAGATCAGGGACTGCAGTTACCATAACAATTTATAACTACGCTGTGAATAAGATTTCTTCTATTAAGAAATTATTGAACTTGACTAGCTAAATAACAAAACAAAAACAGCAGCATATATTAAAAATTAGTTTAGTAGCTTAGCCTTGATATACATTACAACCTTGTGCACCAGCAGGTTCCAGTTCCTGGTATATGTATATGTATATGTATGTATGTATATATGTATTATGTATATATATATGTATGTATATGTATATGTATATGTATATGTATATGTATATGTATATGTATAAGTATATGCATATGCATATGTATATGTATATGTATATGTATATGTATGTGTATATGTATATGTATGTGTATGTGTATGTGTATGTGTATATGTATATGTATATGTATGTGTATGTGTATGTGTATATGTATATAAGTATATGTGACTATGACTGCTTAATCAAATAACTCTGATAGTTCATGTGAGTACAAACAAAAACAATCTACCAACAACGTTAAACTGTGTCTTAAAAATGGTTGGTTACTAACCTTGTCATAATCTGACAGAGCAAAAAGATAAAGACTAGTAATTGTATAATGAGGAACTACGTTCAAAGCTGTATTTATCGCCATCCCATTTAATGCCTCAAAGAGCTGTTCCACATTCCAAAATGCACTCTTAGCTTCATGAAATCTGCAGTCCAGAGTGTATATATGCAGCAATCTAGACATATAAACATGCAGTTTTAGGAATAGAAAAACCAGGAGCTGATCTTATCATACAGAATTTAAACAAACGTTACTTTTCCGCCAAAAAAGAATGAAAAATCGAATAAAGAATATTTGGCTACGACATACCTCAAACAGAACTTATCACTATACTACCAACTTTTTCATCTTCAAACAAAATTATAAAACATAGCATCAATGGAAAATCTTGTCAAAGTATTTGTTGAACAAGCTAAAGTTAATTACAAAAATTGTTTTTTGTGTACTAAGTACTGCATAAAGTTCATTTAATTATCAGTGCTCATAAGATGCCCAACAAATACCCAGTAACCAAATAACTGACAGGGCTTCAATAAGTATTAGGATAAGTTACTTTCTAGTTAAAACCTTTTCTACAAACATTTTCACACAATTTAAATATTGGCAACAAGAAATACTTGAAACAAGCCATGACAAAGAAATTTTTACAATTGCCTTTTGTAAGTTTCCCAATAAGCTTACATTAATAATTTTGTACTGTAGTATTTATATCAGAGTACTTACTTAGATTACTCCATAACAGTAACACAAGCTTACCTATTCCATAGATCAAACTGAAGTGGCAAAAAATTACTTTTCAATGTACGTGTCAACTCTGTGGTAAATGACAGGGTTACTGCAGCACAATTGAAATGACCGGCATCAAGAAAAAAGTTACCTAAAACACCAAAATATACATTTTCTGAAATTTATGAGTATCAAATCAGATGTTTACTTAGTAGATTATCAGCATAAATGTCTTAAGAGAAACATAAGCAATACCACTGTCACAATTCTTTGCTGAGCTTAGTCACTCGGTTTTCTTGAAAGTTAAAGAACATTTGGTTTCAGTAACTGTTTCATGACAAGATAACAGAGGTACAGAATATCTCATTTCCAGATAAGGTTTACTGAATGTTTTGGATCAACAAATCTCAACAAATATGCAGTACCTGTTAAGGACACAAATCGCCTTGAGAATTTGCAATATTGTGCTAAAACATCCTTAAAAGCTATTTTCGTCTGACACTCTTCAGAGTATGAATCAGCAGAAAGGAAAGTATATGTATTTCCCAACCTTTTATAAGAAACATGTATGAAAACTAGCCAATCACAAACAAGTAAGGGAAAAAGCAAGAAAGGAAAAAGCAAACAGAAAATGAAGAAACAAAGCATGATTGGAAGAGTCCAGGTGAAAAAAATGAACTCTTTCTGCCTACAGAGTACTGGTTTTCTTGTTTCAATGCAGACAGACTCCAATACACTTACATGAACTGACGATCTAGCTGTGCCAATTATCCAAAATTCTCATCCTTATATATTTTGGAACATTCTAAATTTTCTAGTTAATGTATAGCAGAATCCTATGTTTTGGTGATCATTTTCGCTTTGCAAGAGTCAGATGGCTGTTCTCTAGAAGGAATTGATGCTTAGTGTACAGTGGCTGGAACATGTTGCTTAATCCTGTCACTAAATCTTGGAGAAGTGCAACCTACAAACCGAGCTTCACATCAGCACAGAAATTCATATACTACTACGCTTTTTTGTGTGGTAGGTACATAATCCTTATGAATGGATGGCCAGATCTTCCTAGTCATGAAAACAATTCTGGGATTGACACCAGAGAAACATTTAACTACTGCTTTTTTAATCTGTGTTTCTATGCAGACAGAAACTTTGCTTAGCCAAGGATGTTTTTAAGTATACAGGACATTTTTTAGGCCAAAACTATTTCCAGTTGCAAAATCAGTTATCTTTTCTTGCAAAATTCTATAAACAACACCTTCTGGCTAACCGTTTTCAAGGATAATACACTTTATTTTCCATAGTTCCAAACTTAATTTAGTTTTTGAACAGATACAAAGAGCTCTATGGGCAAGTGTTCTGATGAGGTTGATTTTCTTCTTTTTTGGACAAAAAAATCCCAAAAAATGTACTGACCAGTAAAAGCAGCTTTTTGGTAAATCATTGTTAACAAATTAGTTTCAGTTTTGTCAACTAAAATGTCAAGAAAAGGTAATACACAGTCTTGATCCTTTTCAACTGTAAATTTGAGAGCTGGACGTAATTGGTTACATTTTTGGAAAAACCTGTTTTATCATCCTTTCGTATAAATGTATTGGACTCTGTCTACATTAAAACAAGAGAAGTACTTTGTAGGCAGAAAGAGTTCGTTTTTTCACTTGGACTCTTCCAATAATGTATTGTTTATTTATTTTCTCTTCCTTTGTTTCCTTTCTTGTTTATGATTGGCTAGTTTTGCTACATGTTTTGTATAAAAAGGTTGCCATATACATATACTTTCCTTCCTGATGATTCATACTCTGAAGAGTTCCAGATGAAAAAAGCTTCTAGGCAAAATTTGTCAAGCTTTATTGTAAGATTGTTGATAGTGTCAGCTTGATGATGTTTGATAATGTTCTGCTGTCATTGTTCATCATTAACATTACTATGATAAGTGTAATCCTTGTTCTACAAATAGTGCAGCATAGCTACAAAGAAGTACACTATTACGTTCTCTTGATAGAATATAGCTTATAGTGTACTATAGAAAACTTACTAAGTCTGAATGCATCAGCAATGTAGCAAAATAGGGTGTTGTCAGTATTCCAATGGTCAGCAGGTGTTTCTACAATTAGCTCAATACATGCACATGCCTTCTTTGCTGCTAGACATGTCAAAAATTCTGGATTGGCATCAGCAACAGACTGTACCAAATGAAACAAGATATTCCTGCAATAAAAAGACAAGCCTTGAAACACAGCAAGAAAAGGAACAACAAAAAAAGTATACATGTAACACTTATGGTACTGTTGTCAATTCGCTGAACCATCAATCTTCAGCTCTGCTCAGAAAATTATTATCGATTTTATCTTAATGGGATAGACATTCATTTATTTGTAATGCTTACGTGTCTTTTGAGATATGCTCTGAGCCCTCTAAGGCAAGATCTGATCAGTTTGCCGAAGGAGTATTATGCAGACACAAAACTGGCAACAGTCCTATCTAGCCTTGAGAAGGCAAAGCATATTATCCAATCTATTTACGTTCTGGTCGATCTTTGATTAAATATTGTCTGCAATATGTTAATGTAACTCAGAATGTTGTATATAAAGTCATACTAAGAAATTTGAAATATAAAATCTCTCTACATTATTGTACACAAAGGGTAGAAAAATTTTCAGACTATATCTTTCTGAATGGCCTGTTATTTGTTAACAGGTGAATGACTGACAGATAAACATGTTGTTGATGACACCCTTCATTAACTGAAAGGAAGTCAGGAAGTCTATGGTGAAGCAATGTGACCTAAGGTATTTCCCTCAACATAATATTTTGTGGTTTTCTTGCAACTGGAATAAGAAACTGATGTCTTTCCATACTTTAAATATTGAAATGTTTGGAAGATTCAAGGATGACTTGAAAAACACAATAATTAAGTCAAACCAGGGCTGAAAGTATCCAATCGCAGGTAAATACCTCCATGGATAACCAAAGATAAGCTTCAAATGACATACATAGTAGATTGAATGAAGTTGGCAGAAGGAAATTCTGTCCCTACATACATTATTTGAATTGCTCAATACCATAATTTTGCATGATGATAGACCTTGACCTATCACTATATACCAATGTCAAATTTTACAAACAACACTTAAAAATGTATCAGTAATTCTGAAACTGATTTTGAAAAACTGAAAGAAACCTTGTCAGACTACAGCTTTTGAGTAATTAACAGGGAATTAAGGAATTTGAAAATGTGAAATCTTACTGAAAATGTTTAAGTTCTAATTTCCCCCTTTTGACCATCAAATATTTAGAAAGAGTACTGTTTCTTTTTCTACAATGTCACTTATCATCATCAGAGTGAGAGAGGAAAAGGCTTATGAGAGGAATAGGAGCCTCTCCTATAACACCACGCCCCAGAGATGGCAGCTGTCCTGAAAGCATCATCCAATGTTGCCATAAAATGAAGTTTGTGGGGTAATTAGATGCAAGTTCTCATCACGCTATTTGAAGCGTGCTTTTGTCTACCTCCAGATCCTCTAAGGAATAAGGAGCTGTGTAATGACAACAATAACCCACACCAGAGTAGACCTAATTTCTTCCTCTTGATATTATGCTGGCTTACAATTATCCAATAATATATACTAAACAGTTTCATCACTCAGGCTAAAAATATTTGAATGTTGTACTGGCAATGCTAGCAACTATCAGTTCTAACACTATATAAATTAGAAATAATGAGATATATACATACCATTTTTCTGTCCTTTGAAGAAGTTTCACAAAGTGTGTAACATCCCTTAACTGATAGTAAAGGTCCGAAATCTTGCCATAGTATAGCATCTAAAGGTATAAATGTTTACAAGTATTAGTTACTAAAATGTGAACATAATACGTCAGGAGTACTAAGAACACAAATACATGTATGCAATGAAACGACTGTCTTTATGTACTTATCATAGCTACCAATCTGACTTCAGTTCTTGCTTCCTATATTAACTGGATGGAAATGTAGAGCCCATAAAAAATAAATATTTTTTACTCTCCAATGTTTGATATTTCATCATCAAAGACAAAACATCAAAAGTACACATGGATGCCACCAACTGAGCAGTGTAGTAAGGAATATTCATTGATATGCATACTAGCAACAAAATGAAGATAGAGACATTTCTAACCAATACCAATCAGCAGAAGCTTTGATTAATAAAATTTTGTCAGTTGGCCTTGGAGATGAATCCTTATTTAATTTTGTAAATATGTCAGTGCAAAATTAATGAAAAATACAAGCAAGCCTGAAGCTTTATGGAAAAGCTTTAAATCACTTGTGACTAAGCTTAAACCATGCCCTTCAATCTTTAATGAATATTTAATGTAGTTTAGATGATTTTGTAGAGAAGGGTTTAATGACAGGGATGTAGGGCAATTGGCACACTTCAATTATTAAAAATCACAAATTCATAAGCTTCAGGAGACTACACCAAAGAGCGTATTATCACACTATTTACAAACCAAAAACAGTAACAGTACCTTGTAATACAATACTTCCAGTACCATTATAAAAGTAACTTGGAAAGATACTTATGCAAAACACTTTAAAGTTAAAAGATACTTATGCCAAATTTCATGAATGCAGTGTAACCATTGTGATATGATAGTTCATGGTTTATGATACTTGGGGTTGATTTTGCTTTGATTCACTGTGACAAACACTATCGTAATATAAAATCATGTTAGCTCTGTCATTCCTTAAACTAGATTGAGACAGGGTGAATCTTTACAGCAAAGTGTGATCAAACAGTCGGTGGAGCAAGATCTCAGTCATGACTTCCCCATTACATCCAGAAGGGAGAGCTGCAGGCCATCGCCTGTGATCAGCTATCTTACACTTCTGCTGCACATATTGGGAGTTTATGTATTGTCGATATCTTACCACAAAGCCCTCTTTAAAATCTTTGCACAGATAACAGAAAACCATCCTTGAACTCCAGAGAATCTTCAGGGCTTTCAGTGGGGGGTGCACAATAACACGCGGGCGCACAGGCACGTGCCCACGGTTTCATTTGGGAGCGATTAATCGCATGCCCAATAATAGATATTTCCCAGGTGGAGAGCGATATCCAGAACCCAACAACTGTTATGATCCATTCTAGAGTAATT
>JANTCA010002347.1:0-11402 GCA_024741275.1 Chironex yamaguchii | reverse complement strand
TATTTGTAACTAACTGAAGATGACTGAAGTTCAGTCGAAACATGTCTTTAAAACTAAAGAATATCGTATTATTTCTACAAAACCATTGTTTATCATTTACAATGTGATTTCAGACAGCATCTAATAACGTCCTTACCCTGAAGTGTCATTTCCACTGCATACTCAAAGTGTTCTTCTCCAAGATATTTAATAAGAAGCTCAAATATCTTGAATACGTTGGACGGCAAATCCGAAGGAGCAGATAGCTGAGGCAGAGCAAAAATAGTACAACACTTTTCATTTCATAAGCACGGCAGAGGTGGTGCAAAAATCGCTTGTCTACCTAAAAACTAACTAGTCAGACAAGGATAAAAAATGTAGATTCATTGTTTAAAAATGGTCCATTTCACGTTATTCTCGTAACCAAATCACGTACTATAAGCATGAAGGCAGTTTTAGCTAAATTCGTCACTTCTCAATATTGGTGTTGCGAGACAGGGAGCTTAAAAAGTACACTTAAACTTGAACACATCATCATCTAGCGAACTACATAAGAAAAAGCACATTAACAAAAATGGTGAAAATTTCGTAAGTTAGAAAATAAATCTGATCCGAATACGGACATAAAAAGTCGAACAAAACCATCGTTCCAGGTTGGCCTTCATATAAATGTAAAAGGAACCAAAAAGCAAAAATTGTACTAGAATATAACATGACAGGTAACCTAAGCACTGTATGAAGGAGGGGGGGGTGGTTAGAAAGCGTGACAATCCAAAAGAGTAAAATGACATATCCTACCATCTCACATCTTCGAATAGCGAGTTTGTTTTCCTGAAGTAAATTAACTGCTACATCCTGAGATAGCAAGTTCTCCTTTAATCCATGTTTGGTTCTTCCTGGAATGCGCCTTTGAAGTTCTTGGAGTTGGGCTTGCATTTGGTCTGACATAATCGGCACAATACTACTGCAAGTGAAGCAAAGACGACCAGTTGTCAGCAGATCAAACAGTAAAAATCACGTCATGACATTAAAAAATAAATTTGAAACAACAACATCAGAAAGGCTTCATTCGTGAAATAGCCATGGACAAAAGATATTCCTCTCATGGTACACGACTGGAATTTGCCGCAATTTTCTTTCGCTTTTCTTGACACTGTAGGATAACAATAAAATTTCATATTTGCTTTGACACTCAGACAGTGACTTCTTGAATACAACACAGGATTTCGTCTCTGAACCTCAAGGCTACCATTTTGAAAATTACATAGTGAGGTAATGTATATTTCTGTGCTTTAATTCTACAACTAAGAACATACATCGTAATCAATAAAAACCAGTAACCATAAATTATAAATAAAAGTTTGCAAAACTAAAAACTACAGACATCTATTTTTAAGCATTATCATTTACATCACAGACTTGAACAAAAACAGTGTTTTTGTTATCTTTTGTAGATTATTGATAATTTAAAATAATTCTTTATTTGTGGTGCTTCCTGTTTCTTTTGTCTACGTGTACTTATGTTTTGTAAACCAATATGAAGTAGCGTCCAATAACTAAGCTTGTTAAAGTTTCTTTGGGATTAGAAGTAAAGATCCCATCTGAGAAGTTTCAAGTCGCCTTAGCACCCACACTTGTCCATCATCGTCATCGGACTTTAAACTGACAAATGTGAATAGAATACCTCTCAACTTTTTGAAGGTCCCTGATATATTAATCAACAATACAAATAAGTGGTCGTACCTTTGCACACTTTTTTCTTTTTTCTGGTGGTTGATTGAAGCATAAAAACCATCACAAATAGCTTTTGACCTTGACTCTAAATATCCTAGCTCATCACTAAAAACGACAGGTAAAATTAGTATTTTTAACATCAAACGATAGTTTTAGCACAGATAATAGATTGCAGTAGGTAAAAAACTACCGCATTATCTAACAATCTAATTATACTACATACGACTTCTAGCAACAATTTTAAAATTTACTTTACAGGGTTATAGTAGCTTTGTTTACAGACAAAGAAAAATTCCTGACGTTAGATATACTGCATTATACAGTGTTTTGGCGAATGATCAACAGCAAAAAACTAATCAAGAAAGATGAGTTGTTTATTGATATCTTCATTAGCATATAACTAGCCATGGTAAGGCTACTGTTATGCTTCTCAAATTTATTTTCAGCAAATTTATACAGTTAAGCGAATCCTAGCAATATAAGATGTAAAAAGCAGAATATCTCACTTTATGTAAGCAGATGTATATCTGCTAAAAACCGTTTTCTTTAGCCGATCCAGGAACGTTGAATCAGATCCAAGACGAAATTCAGACAACTTTTTGTTTATCTCCTTAGCCCTACAAAGTACAGAGCAATATCAAAATCAACATTTTGATTTCAAATTTGAATACTATATTATTCTACTCTATAAAATGGATTAAATATTCCACCTTAAGTGTCTTGTTGTCCTTAAATGTTCCATTGTGTCCTGACAACTTTACCCAATACTAAACCACATATAACGTGACATAGCTACTCCATTAGCATGATATGTGACAGTGTACTGGCAAAAATTGTAATAAACAGAAACACTAAATGACAAACAAAAACATTAAACAATATCACATGAAAAAATAAGGAATTGATAAAGCATGGCCTGTTACAACAAACTGCATAAGTTCCAGTTATCAAAACTGCTAGCACATTAATTACAATTCTGACTATAACCCTATTACTTCTGCAATTATCACTTTAGTTACAACTATGGATAATCTGGTTATCACTACTGTTATTACTCAGATTGCCACTCTAGTTATAGCTTTGCTCAATTGGTTTACCATTCTGGATATGAAAATTGTTTATTATTTATCACAATGGTTATACATTGATCATTTCTTTTTCAAGTACATTATAATTATCATTAAGATCTTACATACAAGTGCTGTTAAGAGATTTCACAATCTGGATATAATGTGTTGCTTTGCTTCTGCTTAAACAGCCTACTACACATACCTTCCATATAAATGAGCAAGGGTCTTCAAATAAGTTTCCATGTCCTCCTCCTTATAACGCAGCTGTTTGTAAACATAACCCTAGAATTGTAGGATGATACAACCATTGAGTTACATAAACAGATCATACAGCTTGTTTCACATAGCTAAGCGTGTAGTGGAAACTGCAAATTGAACACATCGACATCTGCTTGGTACATTTGATCTTTGCAATATTTGTTACATGCAAACGATTCAAATGGATTTCAAGACAAGTTTAAAGGTTTAAAAATGATGGTTATGTCTGACAACTGTCAATCTGCATCATCACACAAAGTTATCAATGTATGGACTGACACAGCTACTTGATGGAAACTAAAATATCTACAAACATTATTTGATAGATATCTTAATCTATAGGGCAGTACAATGAAAAATTGCATCTAAAGATTGTTACATATCAATACAGAATTACAAACCAAACATAAATACTTTGGTCATTAACAGCTCAATTTTTCACAACATAGTCAGCTAAATGGATAAAACGGTTTGATGTCAATCCAAGCAAAAAACTTGAACTACAATAATTCAAATTGTGATGATTTAAACCCTTAAATTACATGCTAACATTTCATACCCAAGTAAAAGTTTGATTTATAAAAAATACCAAGTAAATTATATTGTGCAAAATGATGGTGCGAAAGACTACACTAGACACAATTGTTTAACAATTGCTCTCAGTTGAACAAAAAAAATCTGCTACGAAAATAATGTAATGACCACTCTTAACCTGTACTTTGCCGTCAAAAACAGTTTGGATGAACTTTGCCATGATCATTTCTGAGGTGTTTTCAAATACTTTGGAAACAATATCTTGCACTTGATTACATGCTGGTATAATATCATGGAATAAGTCTCCACTATGAAAATATTCCTGTTAACAAAAAAACAACAAGGTGATAAATTAGTAGCACGATTGGATTTTTAGTAGCACTATTGGATACTCTTTCCTTAGCTTTATTTAATCTTACAGTGGGTCTACAGCTAAAGGGGAAGTTATACCAACACAGCTGCTTTAAAGTACATGGTAGCACAGTCAGTTTTACATTAAAACTTGCATCAATTGCAAACAGTAGTCTGTGCAAAATGTTTGAACAGAAGACTAAGGCAAACACAATGTCTATTTCTACATCTTGAACGTAAGTGTGCCACGTCTCAGCTTCATACATTAATATCATGCATATACAAAACTTCCGAGAAGAATTACACTATTATTAGATGGTATATTGCAGCAATAGAAAGTGGGATTTTTACAATGTCTTCGCCCAGGGTATGACTACTGGCACATTTTCCCAATATAAATTGCCATAGCAGATACAAAGGAGGAACAACCTTTAAGAGATGTTAGAATTAAAGATACTTATTTACAAGGTACATGAGAAATTTTTGAATGTTTGCAATCACAATAGTTACGTTTGCAAGCCGAGAGATGCGTTAGTGATTACATTTACATCACTAATATACTATACTTACATTCATGCTCATGTTGATGAGTTCTTCATAACACTTCTTATAATCCTAATACAAAATGAGAAAAATGTCTTCCAGTGGACTATGCTGAAGTACAACCGTAAAATATTTGGTTTCATTAATGCATTGCAATTATACTACTAAATCTGAAGACTTAATTGAAGGCCGTCTAACCAGGACAGCTTATACTAAACATATTTTGTCTATGAGACAAACTGCAACAAATACATGAAACGGAAAGATCAATACTTACACAGAATGTTGATGCCATATCAGTACCAATTAGAATTGCCTACTTGTCTCATAATGGGATGCAAATCCTTCATTCAATAAAATAAGTTGATCATTACATGGAAAGCTTTTTATGTACATAAACCAGGCCAGGGTACTAAGTAGCAAATTAAAAAAAAACAAGAGCAATTTTTTTTTAATACAGCAAGGACTGATATAACAATGCCCAGTTCAAATCTTACCCCAAAAGGAAGCAAAGTGTTTGCACACTTGGCCATCTCATCAATGTTACCTTGCCGATAGGCATTTTTAAACTCTTGGCGTAACTTTTTCTCAACAAGTTCATGTTGTTCTAAATACAAAAAAAGAAACACTACAAATGATTTATGATGAGCTTTGTAGTGTCATACATTTAGCTGTAGGTCTGCTATAGACCAAAACTCAGTTAGTAAATGACATACGTCCAATGAACAGGAAATATAAATAACCAGTTTTTAAAAATTGCAGTTACATTTAACTCAAAAATCATGTTAAAGAAATGTAGACTTTTGGTACAAACAAACATTGGCTATAAATGGGTATACAGTCACATATAGAGATTGAAAATATAAAAAAATATATGATAAGGATGTGAAGTATCCACAAACATTTCTTTTGTATTGCCAATGGTATATGTAAGCAGTACAATTATGGATTTCCTTCTTCATGTGAATAGAAGTTCCTTAAATAACAGAGAGTTGACACCTTTTTTCAAATCTAATGCATCTCATCTGAAGATGGATCTGAACAATAATAGTCTGGTTCAAGGTGTTTGAATCCGTCATCATGCACTTGAAACACTTGATCATCTAATTGAGATGATACAAGAATGTTAAATCATTACACTAGCATCCTGGTAGAAAGGTTTGTTTCTAAATTATGGTTAAAATAGGTGTTCAAAAAAATTATTGTGAAAGAGGCAATAAAATTTTAGAGTTTTCAATAAAGAAACTTGGAAGAAAGTATATTGTTACCTGCTATACGTCTTTTAACTTCTGAAAACCTTTTAAGTCAAAAGTGAACAATGTAGTCAATATGTACATAATTGTATATGTTGTGTAAGATTCATTGCCGTGAATACCATAAATTTTACCATAAAAATACCATTACATTAGAGCATACAAGATCATTTTTATGCAGTAATGAACATAAATTGGCATTTTTAATTTGGCTAAATAATGAACATATACAATCTTCAGAAGTTAAATATACAAAACGTGCATATAACTAGTTGAAAAATAAAACAATTAACAAGTTATAGCTAATCCCATTACTCATTAATGTATTAAAATTCAATTAGAAAGGGATGAATCAGTTACAAAAACAGGAGATGAGTTCATCTCATGATATTAGTTGGGAGGTATAGGATAATGCATGCAATTTTCCCAACTACTGAAATGCAAAATGTGGTATGTGCCAGATGGCAAATCATTGGTTGTCACAAAGACAAACAGTAGCATATACAAACATAGGAACTCGGACGTAAACAGGATGATTGTTGTTAGTATTGTACTGAGTTGATTAGTTTGTAGTTGAAAAAGGGTAGTCAGTTTGCTATCGGTATCTGCTTCTGTGGCTTCGTGAAAATATATAAGATATCTACCATAACACAAAAGGTACACTTAAATGACTTCATTTAGTAAAATGGCTTTCAAAATCTTTGTAGAATAGTGAAAATTAATCCTACTGAACACAGGAACAAGTAGTTTATCAAAGACATATTTCAAACATCTTGCAACACAGCAGAAAGACGACAAGTGATATTTAATTTGAACTAATATCAAAATAAAATCTTTACTAATGGAACATTAACATCAATTGAGCACATCAAATATAAAAGTTGACGGAAAAATCTAAGGGTCTTTAGTCCAATCTTGTTCATTTTTGCCAGTGTAATATAAAAAATTAGAAAAAGGGATTGATTGTATCTTGATTATAATGTAAAAACTGAAACTGTTTCGAAAGCATGGTTTGCAATAATATTAAATAATTATATTTAATACATATTACGGAATAACGAAATAGAGTTAAAAACTAATTTCCATTTTGATAAGTTAAAGTAAAAGCGATAAATATTTGGGAACAACCTTTTATCCTGATTGGTGATTTCTATACTTTTTTAATGCAACTTGAATTCAGCTTTAGTTTTACTTTACTTAAAAATCCTTACAAATAAAAAACTTCTGGTCTGTTCATCAAAAGGAATGATGACTCCTCTAGACTACAGATACAATAAATACACAAAAGAAAGAAGTACCTAGATTTCTCCCTGGCTTAAATTTGGAAAAAATTACTTCTCATATCATTTTCATATATCATGGCAAAACACAATATGAACCTTATATGAACAATACATACATATACTAGAAATCTCACCTTTCAAAAGGTAACTCACTTGCAACTGTATGAAGCTGGTGAATTATTGATGCTGCTTCATGTAGCTATACAAGTAAATACAAACATGTGATAAAATAATCAAAAAACACAATATAGGTACTTCAGTTAATGTTGTTTACCTTTAAATACTGCAAACCTTGCAGTTCTTAATTGGTTTAAATCAAACATTGACAAAAAAAAAATCAATTAAAACTGAACTTTAGTGTTATCAAAAATCCAAAAACAGTTTACATTTAATACTCACATCTTTTTATCATTAAAACTAAAAACCAACAATATACTAGCACTACAATGTTCCATTCATAGGCAAAAAAAGACACAGGACACCACATTCTGGTTGTGAATGGTATTTACAAGATACCAATCTAAATAACACATAAAAATTACACATAATAGTAATAAAAAACAATGCAAATACTAGGGTGAAATTAAATTGTACCAGGGTGCATCTCAAGACAGATGTCACAAGGTCCCACAGAAAACAATAAACACTGACTTGAATTTAGCATTGATGGACTCGTTTTTTAAAGATCTTCCAACATCTATCCTGAGACAGACCCTTGAAAGAAAAACTGAGGTGCTGCTGCTGTCTTGTTTCCATGTTTCCTAATTAAAACAGGCTGTCTTTGATGTAGGATGTAGTAGACTCAAGAATAATACTATTTTTTATCACAGTACCACGTGGGTTTCCATATAGAAGAAGGTTGCAGAGGGATCTATTATCAAAGCAAATAAGATCAATTTCTGGGATGCCTGAGATCTGAGCAAAAAAATTTAAACAAAGGGTGTGGTATTGTGGACAGTGCAAGAGGAAATCCTCATTATTCTCATTGGCTAAGCCACAATTACAAACTGGATTAAGGCAATCAAAGGCAATCAAAGTATTATCATTTAAATCATAGACTGTAACAAAAACTGTGCTTTTGGTACCTTTTCTGGGTTATTGAAAATTGGTGAGACAAGCTTTCCTGAATGGAATTCTTCAAAGTAATTCATTATTTGTTGTGCTTCTTGCATCTTTTGTCTAGGTGTACTAATATTCTCCAACTGATCTCCAAGATGAACAACTTTGGTAGCAACATAATTTATTCTGTCATCCAAATCATGGAATTTAGATATGGCACCCTGGAATAACAAAGTTTATCAAAGAAAGCTGAGAAATCATGAGCTTAAAAGATGCTTATAACACATCTGACATTACTTGGTACATCAAATATGGGCAAGTGGCTTTGATACAATGTGGTCATGAATGGCCCTAATGTAATATGAATCCAGATTTAAATGTCTGAAATGTACATGAAGAACTCAAACTCAAACTTTGCGTGGCTGTAAATGGATAATGTCTGATTGGTAAAAGCAGTGTGTGATTTTCATGTGAAGGATTTATATGGCTGTAGATCTGGATTGCTGCATCACATGAATTATGACTATGATGTAAATCTACTAAAATGCCACAGTCAAAATGAGGGGTAAAACATAAGAATTGTTCCAAACTGGCTATAAACTATGTGGCTTTGCATTTCACAGGCCTCTCACTAAAGTTTTTACAGATTAAATGGCTTGTAGCACCTTTTTAGCAAAGCACATGATTTATACTTGACATTTTGCATATGATCTTGTAGTCTATTGACCAAAAGGAGGACAAGAAGGGCACTTAATTTCTTTCAATTTTATGTGGAGGTATGCACATCCTGCATATTAAATGCTAAGATGCCATGTTCTAAGCCAGAAATTGCCAAGAAAGGCAGCTGTTGCACAGACGACCAATTTCGTAGTTCGAACATCATCCATACATCACTGTTCAGCAAGTAGTAACACACAATGTTTGAACACACACCTGATATTCATTTTCAACAGTTGCAACATCAACTTTTCTTTTCTTGTCCTCTTCTTTACAGACCTCTTCTAACTGTGATATTTTCACCTCAGTTTCTTTCATTAGCAAACTTAGTTGGCAAATTGTGTCCTCAAAGTGTTCTTTTAACTTTATTGGATCAAATGCTGTGGGGCCACCTTTAGTTCCTCCTCCAAACACATTTGCAGCTGTTCTTTCTGCGAAGTTGCTTGGGTCAAAAGGTTCCTGGAATTTAAAATAAAGGGTGTGGTTACAGGAAGACTTACGATCATTGTGTGCTACCCACTAACTTTGCTTCAATGAGTTTTTCTTTTGTTGTACTTAATACAAAGCAAACTTACAGATATCGCCTGAATTTTTCGTGCAAAAACCTAAATATGTGTTGGAAAAAAACTTCAAAATGTACGACAGAAGTGACATGGACTATTTCAAAAAATAAAAGTAAAAATTATTTTAAACAAAACCGTTTTGCAGTCTGATTTTGCAAGTAGTAGCTTGCAATTTGCCCGACGAAGATTTGTAAGAGATGCACCGATAAAATACTGCAATCACCGACAAAAGGTCACATGCTCAACAACTAACCTCAAAGTCCTCTAACGATATTGTTGTCATTTTCTTCGATGTTGAACTTCGTATGGTATAGAAGAAGTAAAACTATGACAGATTTGGGAAAGACCATGCTCTTGCTACCATGCCCAAGATATCCAAGTTAGTTGAGTGTAGTCCACGTTATGGCGTATAGGAAATGATAAGTAATTGCATACCTAAATACGACAGTCTGACGCGAAACGTTCTACGGTATCAAAATATGAGGTCAAATTTGTATGATTAAGTTACGGCATAAGTTTAACAATCCTCGAGTATGGCCATGAACCAGCAAGATATACTTGGAAATATTGTCAAATACAAATTCAGTAAACAATAATTTTTCTTCATTGTTTTTGAATCAAGACAGGGACTTCATTGCTGTTTGCAATCCTTGAAAACAATTTTATGACGTCATCGTTTTACTGAACTCGAGGCTTCGAGGTCTGATTGAGAAGAATAACAATAAACAATAATAGTGGTACTTATGAAAATCAAACTGCCTATTTTGCTTTTTCGAATCCTCTGACTTTCTTATCACCCCTCCCTCTCGAGACACACAGAGGTAACTCCCACTACCTGCTAAAATAGCGAAGACTGAGTTTGGAACGAACTGCCTAAAAACAGGCCTGTCGGGCCTTTGTGGATTTTAACGTCCTTACAATCTATTGTTTTGTTCAACTTCGTATTCAATACTTAAAGGTGAAAAGTTGATTACCCCGGCTACCCTCCCCTATCGTTGGTACTTGATAAATAACGTGTGTGTGAGGAATGCATAAATTGGCCAGCGTCTGATTGGCTGACAATGAGAGATGGAGCAAAAGTAGCAATAGGAAGAGGTAAAACAACACCATAACAAGAAATTTTGGTCCACAGCATATGACAGCCAGAATAACAGAGAAATGCAAAAATTATGTTATTCTATGGTATCAAAATTTAATTCCTTCTTGTCAATGCCGTACTTGGCGGGGGCAGGGAGGGCAGTTGCCCTCCCAGAGATTTTCGATCAAGGTAAAGGATTTGATCAGGACTTCCGAAGTCATAAAGAACTATCCCACAACTTATCATATGCCGGAAGATATATCTATCATCTATCTATCTATATAGTATTGTTTCAACCTTTTTTACATGAAACATGCATGGAAACTAGCCAATCCTAGACAAGAAAAGAAAAGGCTTTTTTGGGTGGTAGTATATCAATTTCTGTGCCGATGTGAAGCTCAGCATGCAGGTCACATGTCTCAGGCATTGGGTGAGAGGATCAAACAACATGTTCCAGCCACTGTACGCCAAGCATCGATTCCTCCTAGAGAGCAGCCATCTCGCGCTTACAAAGCGGAAATGACTGCCAAAACATGCAATTGTGCAACAACATTTACTAGAAAATTCAGAAGGCGCCAAAATGTATAAGGATGTGAAATTTCGGATAACTGGAACGGCTAGATTGTCTGAGTCTGTAGAGTCTGTCTGCATTAAAACAAGAAAACCAATACTCTGTAGGCAAAACGAGTTCGTTTTTTTCACTTTGATTCTTCCAACAATGTTTTGTTTCTTATTCTTTTCTTGTTTACGATTGGCTACTTTTGATGCACATTTCCCGTTAAAAAGGTTGCCATATATCTATACTTTCCTTTCTGAAGATTCATACGAAAAAGGATTTTAAGTATGATTTTAGCGCAATGTCGCAAATTTTCAAGGTGATTTTCAAGTTTTGCGCCACCGCGAGAAGAGCCAAGAGATTGTTCACATATACATACATACATACATACATACATACATACATACATACATACATACATAAA
>JANTCA010002346.1:0-11404 GCA_024741275.1 Chironex yamaguchii | reverse complement strand
AGTATAGTATAGTATAGTATAGTATAGTATAGTATAGTATAGTATAGTATAGTATAGTATAGGATAGGATAGTATAGGATAGTATAGTATAGTATAGTATGGTATAGTATAGTATAGTATTCTATAGTATAGTATAGTATGGTATGGTACTGCATGTTATTGCATGGTATGTTATGTTATATTATAGTATAGTGTAGGAGAATATAGGAGAGTATAGGTGAGTATGGTATAGTATAATTTGGTATATTAGGTAGACAAATACCAAGTATATACCTTAGTAAGTAAGTGGTTTTCTTCGATCCCTGATACGGTTTCGCTTTTGTTAAGTAAATGTTTATTTACGTTAGAAATATCTATACGCCTTGAAAATTTGCGATATTGCGCTAAAAACATACTTAAAAGCTTTTTACGTCTGACACTCTTCGAAGTATGAATCGTGAGAATGGAAAGTATATATATATGGCAACTTATTTTTACCAAACATAAAAAGAGAAAATGAAGAAACAAAACATTATTGCAAGAGTCGAAGTGATACAACGCACTGTTTCTGCCTACTCTTTCTGCCCAGAATACTGGTTTTCTTGTTTTAATGTATACGGACTCCAAAGTACTAAGGACTATCTATCTAGCTGTGCCAATTATCCGAGAATTCTCGTCCTAATTAGTGTTGATACATGTTTGGTATAAATAGGTTGCTATATACATATACTTTCCTTTATGACGATTCATACTCTGAAGAGCGTCAGACAAAAAAATCTTTTGAGTTTGTTTTTATCGCAATGTCGCAAATTTTCAAGGCGATTTTCAGGTTTTGTACCACAAAAATTTTGTTCAAGAATATACAAATATTTGCTGTATGAGTGCTTACAATACAAAAATGAAAACACGTCACAAAGATCGTTTCTGATTGGTTTTAAATAATGCTGAAAGGTAGGCCTATATTTGCTGAGAAGCCTGACAAAATGAGCGAAAACTTCGCCAAAAAATTCAAGTTTTTTATTCAAGTTCTTTGGGAGTTTGAAGAGATTTATTACTTCTAAATGACCATTGTTTACACCCTTCCATAAATCCTAAATATAATTCATCGTACCAAGAGCTTTCCAAGGTTTCTGTTCATGCGCACCTCATTGAAAAGTATTCGGCTTAATTGTGGCATAGATGCTTAAGTAGTCCACATTGCATTACCTTATAATGATTAGAGTGGGATTTAAAGATTGTGGTTCGAGTTCATCTCCAGATATGTCATACATGGAACAAGGACAGTCGCCATTGCTCTGTAATCATGAAATGTGGTTACATTGCGAGTTCAAATCGAGGTCACTCAGTCCGAATTACGCGAATATTTCTTTGAATGGAGCCTCACAGCAGACATAACGAACTTGTCCCTTGCGAAACATCGACTGCATTTGCAAAAATGTGGCACATTTCCCAAATCCTAAGGCATTTTAAACTAAGGTAAAACAAAGGAATAACATAACGAAAAGAAAACAGTAACTTAAAATAAGCAAAGATAAGGAAAGTACAAGCGTATAAAAGTAATGCAAAATCATTACAATGGAGGCATTACACTAGCATCTATCAACCCGAGTCTTTAAAAGCATTCTACTATTGTGTAGATTTAACGATATCGAGATTAATGTAAAAGTCACGTAAATATTTATGATGTCATGTATTTATGCATTCAAAAAATGGTAGGAATAATACTTCTTTTTTTTTTACATAAGAGATAATGCCTTTTATTTAGAGTTTAGTGTGTGTCCTCTTAAACGTATATGAACAGGACAGTTGTTGCTGTCATAGTTTATTCTTAATGAACGTCTAAAAGAAACGATTTCGCGAAACGAAAAACAGCCTGGGTTCGTATTTCGCCGAAATATTAACGACGAAATGACGAATTACTGAAATGTTGCGTGAGGTGCTCTTTTGGGTCTATTTTTCCATTGGTTTTTCAATATCAAACTCAATGCAAAAGCTGGTTGATCTGTTTACAAACAATTCTGTTTGCGCCTATATTGTAATTGTTTTTGTCGATTACGGATCGCTCAAATGGCTGGAAAATACGAGAAATACTTGACATTGATTCTAGACTTGATACTCAATTCCACACTTGACAATCTCACTTATTTGAAAGGCTATGATGATTCAATGGAATAAGTATTGTACAGTACTGTGATATTTATGGGTGCTCAAGGAATAACTAGAAAAACAACCTTTCCATCAGGTTTTCCCAAGTTCCAGAATAATTTGTATTTCTGCAAAATAGCGGCTGTTTCTTCTCGGATTTTGCAAAATCTGAAAGAACAAAATTTTGGACGCTTCGAAATATTAAATTGGTGAGAAGGTGATGGAAGTTACTTTGGTACAATCTGATGAGATTATATTATCAACATAAAATATTGGAATTGTATTGACCTGCAAAAATTAATGAATTAATTAACTGAATATTATGCATTTACTGACAAAATAGCCATTAAAAATGTAATATCATTTCTCCTTTTCTCTCTTCCAGAATGTATGAAACCAAAATATAATAGTTAAATATATATATATATATATCGTTTTAATATAATGTACGTACTTGTTAAGGCAGCATGAATACCAGTGATTAATGAGTAAAACTCCTGGACTCTATTATGTTATTAATTACTGAATACAATTTAAATGGGTTTCGTCACAAAACCGTTAATTTCTAATGTGCCTCCTACTTTTTCTGTGAATCTAATTTAGTCATTTAGTCTTTGAGGCATTCATTAAATGATATTATTGTCAATTATCAAGTATTGGACTTTTACCACTTGTCACCAAGGTTTAGGAAACAACTCGATATAATACTAGGTTACCTATACCTTCGATCAATCAAAGACATTTATTAGGATTACCTGAAAGCAAAGTTGTGAATTAAGTTATGCTGGATAGGGACACTGTAATATATTTTAACAATTGAAACAAAGCAAAATCCTTTTATCTGAAAATTCCAGTGTAATGAAGAACTTTAGTTCAAGAGAGTAGCAAAGCTACAATACAACTTGCATCGAGCAATAACCCCAATTGGCATGTCTCAATGGATTTGTAAACTACTTTTTATTCTAGTCACCTATTCAAGACACAAACTAGTTGCTTACTATTTGTTAGTTTATTGCTCCTTTCTTGATGCTTGACAAAGACAAAATGTCGGAATTTTCAGACTAGCAGTATGGTTGGAGCATACTGACGTTTTTGGCAACTTGCAAACTGTCTTGAAGTTAAACGGGCGATTTCCTGCCTGCTTTTACCCTACACATTTTATGTACCCTATATCATACTCATTTACAGTCCTCGTTGCTTACATTACGGGAGCTCGATCAAAGTATAAATGCGTAAATGCTTTATCCAACGGAGGTAGGCTTTCTGAAATGGAATTGTAATTCATGACAGACAGAGATGACAAAGTTATATCATCAGTCCAAAACAAGGCAATGAAAGCACGCTTTAAAAATCAGTTAAATCAATTATTTTGTGACTATATTTAGCAATGTACCGCTATCTTTTTAGATAGCGGTACATTGCTAAATATACTCACAAAAAGGAAAACCTTAGAAATTCGGCTGCAGAAGCGTCTTTGTAAAACCCTTAGTATACATTTGAGACTGCTAACATCGGAAGGTAACTGAGCAAAGACGTACATGGGTGATCTACTTGGACATATAATAATTCACTTTCTTAGTTGTCACAGAGAACATTAAATCATAGAGAGACAATAGGGTGATGACACATCATCACTTGACTTAGAAGAATACCAGAATTATTTTGTCTCCTCCGTAAGAATATTGCACAAACCAATATTACAAAATGACAGCATTTTTCTTGGACACCAATCCAGGTGTATGTGTTACGTATTTTTGCGTACAAACGTCAAATTGACAAGTGCGAGGAAACACATTTTGTAGGTGTAGAAGATTCAGTTGATATCACTGTCCTTATTAATTTATGCGACGACTTAAGGGGATACTGCTCTCTGATAGTTTCTTTTTCGCAAAAGAATATTTGAGTGAATTACCTACAGTGGGTGTCTGATAGACAGTGCTCGCACAATTGGCATTTCTTGCAGCAGTGCCTTATGTCTAAAATAATTACTCCTTTTGTTGAAAAGTATCTTTATTCTTTATTTACTGTATTCTTTAAATAATAAATGCTAAGTTGTCAATGCTTTTTAGAAAATAAAATAATCGCTCAGTTTCAAGAAGTAAGCAATTGATCCAATTGATCCCCAACAAGAATCAGCCGAGGCCGTTCAGGCTACCAACATACAGTAAAATTTCAAAATAATACGTTCATAACGTTTTGAGATATTTTGTAAACTAACTAACCAAGTAATAAACAAACTGCAATAATCACATTTCCTTCACGAAGGTAGTATAAATATAGTATGGGGTGCCAAAATAACGCATTCGGTTCTTTTTATAGAAAGTATCAAGTCATATCCTATTACTTAGTAAAGTCACCACTATTTCTACTAGCAGCATACAAGGTATCAAATCTTCTAACATTAATCTTACATGGTCATACTCTATTGCAAGTATACGCTTATCAATCTTTTAACTTTTGGTCTCTACAAGTTGCATCCTTGCAATATATGTATACCAAACTCTACCATTGCCTACTCTCAAGTCCAGGACGAGAAAGAAAGAGGGTTGGGAGAGGAGCAAGTGGGATCCTCTCCTCCTAAAACCAGCTTCCATGGCAAAGGCAATGGTCCTACAGGCATCACTTGATGTCATCGTAAAACGCAGTCAGTGAAATGTAGTGACGGAAGTTGTTATCACACTATTCACAGCCGGATTTTGCCCATTGTGGGATCTTATAAGGAATCCGAAGTTACGCAATGACAGCAACAGCAGCATATGTACAGGACAATGATTTCCAAAAGTTCATTTTATTAATATGCAGAACCCTTACTTTTGTTATTATGCATTCTAAAAATATAAGGCGTAGTCAGCATTCTGATTATGACTTCAAAATGGCTACTATTACAAACATGTTGACTATGGTAGAGAAAATGGCAACTTTAACACGTAATTAGTAAAAAGAAAATTTAAAAGGTTAAAATATAAAGTCAAGTGTAAATAAAGTAAATAAATAGGAGCTTTTAAGTCTTTAAAATCAAAAGAAAAAGGACGTCGATTTTGAAATATAAGGAAAGAATTTTACTTAACAGCAAAGATGCAATTATACAGTCTGGCCGTAGATTCAACCTAATAAAAGATGGATGCTGAAAAATAAATGAAATACATTCTTTTTCTGAATACATTATTCTGTAATGATATATAGCTACGTGCTCGTGTAAATGCGAGGATAAATGAAAGACTGAAGCTATAGGAACAGACGATGAGTAAGCCTGTCAACGAAAAAGCAACAAATACCCAGATGATTAAAGAGCTAACGGGTTGTAAAATGAATTCTGTTATTTAATAATTGCAACCCCTTGTTAGCTTGAGTTAATATCTCAGTACACGAAGAAACAGATTAACTCCATTAAGAATTCTTGTTCCTTGGCTTGTTACTGGTCTGCTAATTGGCTCGTAGAGGTGGCTAAACACAAATCCAGTTTACTGGTGCCAATGTTTTGTCTTCATCTTGACACCACATGTATTTTACTAACTTACTTTATTGTAGCTATGCAGAAAGTCTCTTATATATCGGATTGACACCAAGCAAACTGAGGATTGTGCATTGAAAACAACGGATGAAAGGTGCAACTTTGCTATCAAAATAAAATTCTATACTTACATTGTCTAAACCGAGAAATATAATATCATTCCTTTGTATCGCAATGATGCTGAGTGAAACATTCTAGAGTTTATAGAAGGTCGGTGTTGCAGGATAGCAAACTGAAAGTTCAAAACTGGTGAAAAATTATTTACGATAATTTTTTGATGCAATACTTAGTAGATAGGATAAATCAAGAGAAAGGACCAAAAGCATCTATTGCAGACCACAGTGAGTCTCTCTCGTACTGTGCAAAAAAAACGTCGTGTTCTAGGAAAAACTAAATCTCATATGCACCGAAGGTGCACCCACTGTACAAGGAAGTAGGCTAAGAAAAGCTCAATATTACTACCTAAAATAATACTAATTAGAATTGCAACTCAATCACATTTGGCTTAAAACCCCCCAAGAATCTCATTAAAGTTTGCAGTGCTGTTTCCTTTACGTTTCCTGAAAAATAAGGTACCTATAAGTTTCAATATTCAAATTTTTGATTCCGCACAAGATCCTGTGACATAAGATGAAAAAGCACATATCAACGGCAAAGGAAACAAGTGTAGCATTTTCTCCTTAGTGCCTACATTTCATTGGCCTTATATCAAAGGCAAGCCTGCTGCTTAAAGTTCAAAGTAAATCCAGTGAAGTAATGTACGCTTGCTTGAGACACCACATAAAGATAACAAAAAAAATGTGCAGCTTTTAAACATCAAATGACAAATACACCTAAAAGTCCTAGACTCCTAACAGATATACATTATCTATCAATGCTCTACGGCTATGGTCGTAGCAATAGATGGTGATGTGGTCAAACCTATCAGTTAGGCTAGTTTTACCTATATCATCATAAGCATAAAGAAAATGACATTGTCATTGATATTGGGCGGGGGTTGGGCGTGGAGTGTGGCGTTATATACATATTTGAACAACAGAATGCCTCAATTTAAATCAATTTTTAGTCACAATTGACTTTGTAATGATGCTGCGAACTGTGCATTAGTAAACATTGCCTGAAAATGCAACTCAAGTCAGATAGACCATGAAACTGTGTAAAAACCGTAGGACCCAAGTTCCTACAGTTGCAGAGAAGAGGCATCAAGTTACTTTTACGTTCTTTACTATAGCAGTTATGTCCAGTTTATGGAGTTAGACAGAGACGTGTGTTGTTCTCGGATTCATCAAACATTGAACAATTTATTAACAAAACTAATGATGCTGACTTAGTTTGGAAGAAACATCGCTAATCTGTAATAGGCAGATGGTGCATTCGTTATCTCACATGCACTGATGCACTCATGCATTGATAAGTAAAGTATAATAGCGGAGTGCGAGAAGCTGTGTATGTGGAAAATTTTTAAGTAAAAAGAAGTTGTAAGCAGCAAAAGCAAGAAATTCTAATATTCAGTATGAAGGTGTCAACAGACAACCCACTGGTAACACATCAAAAGCCATTTATACAAGTTCAAGATGCAAAAAGACAAGTCATTGTGGTGAAAAATACAACATATGTGCAATCCTCGACATTTAAACTGCAAACGAAGTACCTTGGACAAATAATATCTTATAATCATTTTCTTGAAATGTAACCAGGCTGCTACCAATATGAATATTATCTTACTGGCTTAATAAGAATAGCAGGAAGATGGGCTGCTGCTTACAAATCATTTAGCTTAAACAATAGAATCTACTCTCCATGCTTTCTCGTACTTCACTATAACTTTCAAGAATTTGTTTGTTTTTTTGATAACTTAATTCCGCCTACAACAAGCTTTCTGATATTAAACAAATCTAAGCATTTCTTTGTTTTCTGTGATGCAAAATCCACTTCTTGATATACACACCCTACAGATCATTCCATTACAAGGTATTCGACTTTGAAAACACTAACAGAGGAGTTTATTGTCTATCAACATGCTGATTTTCAATAATAGGGAGCAGGAAATTAGGAAGACCTAAGTCCGTTTTAAAAGTGGGTTCTATGCACCTATTTTCACCGATGTCAATTCTTGAGTTACGTTTCTTGGTTTGCGGGTTTTTTGTGATGACTAGGATTAAAACTGGCAAAGTATGGCTTTCAATATCCATGTCTTATCAAGTAGACTGTGGAGACTAACAGTTATGCGTTATGACGCTCAAAACCGCCATATAAATATACGGCAAATCCAAGAGGAAGCTTTAAACCTTTATTCCAATAGACAATTTGTCTTTGCCTCATTTGTCCCGACTGCGCATTTTTATTTGCAAAAGGTAATTACATATAATTTAAGTGTATTTCCCTCTTCAATTCATTTTCGGTTATCGAATCGCCGAGAAAACACAATCTCTTTCACCGACTGACATATCAGGTTTGACTATGTTTTGGTCTCAACAAAGCATACCGAAATCGAATATAATAGTAAGGTGAATAAAAGTTCTCACTCTTGTGCTGGTTTATGCTGTTCAAAGAAAAGTTTTGCGATATCACTCCGCATCAACTAAATCTACTAAATATGAATCGTATCGGTGCCTCAAATGAGCAACTTTGGGATTTTATTTCTGTTGATGAAAGAGCATTACCTAATCCGCGGGACTTTTGCTAACTCCGTCTAAAGCATGGAATTTACTGTTAACAGATATTATGCATTCCATGAGGTAGGCTGTTAATAGCAGATTGTCCATGCCCTTCCTTTGCCCTTTGAATTAAGCCTTTTAAACATTATGTCGCCAGGTAAGAATGAAATGCTGTGTCATTTCTCTTTCTATGATGAATATGTGTCCTTTATGACTCTTCTGCCCTGTCCGAAGGATCCTTATATAGGCTAGGGAATGACAGTTGTCGTTCCTTAATTATAAATTTAGCTATTTCGTGCCTACACTTTGAGTACGTTATTGATGCTTAAGTGTCTTGTTTTCAGTCTGATAAAGATCTCTTAAGTTACATCTCACCAACATAATAAGGATGGAATCAACATAGGACTTTCAATGGTATTGCTGTTAAATATCACCTTGAATCTTTTAATGAATATAACTGTTGATTAAAAATACAACTTTTTTCTCCTAAAGTAGAATTGCAACATATTACGTTAACATTAGAATAAACACGATACCCAACAATGATTTGATGTTATATTAGTACGTCATAATATTTCCTTTACATTCATAAGACTCTATACGAAGAACCCTGGGCATGAAAATGCGAAAAAAGGTCGTCATTTCTAACTTCATGAGTGTGCCTTGCTCTTGTGCTTGTGGGATACACTTCGAAATCTAGTCAGTCCAAGGGAAAGAACAGGTACTATGGAACAGAATTTGTGGTTTGCAAGCTAAAAAAAATTGACTTCAATATATACCTCGATTTTTCACCGATAGGTTATTCACTTTTTGAAATCAGGTCTAATGTAAAATTGCGCTTAACTTGAAGAAGGATAAATCATGCTATAAACATATTTTGGATGTGGTGTCTATGATGGTTCATTCCTTTGCTTAATAAAAACTGGCTTAAGAGTAATTTTGTCTGTAGCTGAAAGAGAAAGCTCCGTACGTTATAAATATTTAATAGCACGGGATCTCCAACGACACAAGTCTTAAGACGTTAAATCTGCAGATTTCTGGTTTAATAAACAACTGTCTTACGATAGTTAACTTTGCTTGTGCCGAGAAACAGCACAAGCGTGGGTCCATAAACAGCGTCCTAGGCGGTATTTAACAAGCACTATGGCTAATGTTGGTTGGGTCAGAGACTATCTTTTCATCCTTAAAATAGTCGAGTAATACACCATTAAATGGGATTTGTCGGAGAACTAGCTTAGCCTCTTAAATGAATAGAAAATTATTAAAAATTTTAAATCAAGCTATATTGGAAATGGCGAAGTTCAGTTCTTGCCGTCCAGACGATGAAAAATAGCTGCAAATTTGAGGACATGAATTAGTTATCATTGACATCCAAATTGAAAGAAGAGTTTGATCACCTTCTGGGTCAGCAGAAATTACACCCACTTGATATCAACAGATTTTAATGTCGTCTAAAAACATTTCAATCCTCTTCAAAAGACGAAAACAAGATTTACAATCTGGTCTTTTGTTACTTTTTTATATTATTTAGAAAAATGTCGTGGCAATTTGGCATTACCTCATGAAGCAGCAATTAATGATGACGTGTGTAAGAAACAGCAATAGGGCAGAATAAGCAGATTTTGTTATTTATCTACCTATCTGTATATTTATGTGTCAGTCTCTTAAACTTCAAAACATGTTTTCACAACAGATGGATAAAAAAATTATTTGTTTTGTTTTTAACATAACTGAAACTTATAGCGGAAAATTGTACTTTACGAAACAAAACACAAAGTCACCCCTAGCCTCCTCATAAGAAGAAAATCAAAGTAAAATCGCGAAAATTGATCTACAAAGTTTTGTAACGTTGAGAAGTGTATAAAAGGCCAGACAAAACAATACATATTATAAGCAGCTTTTTGAGCTCTTTCATATACATGTTTCAGTATCCAAAGAGTCTTTTCGCTTCTTCTTAAGATTGTATGTGCAATGATTAGACTGTATAACCGTAACAAAGAATAGCGAAGAAGAACGTTTAAAAGATCTTCGCGTTTTTCATTTCCTTCAAATGTTGTCCATGACTTAGATATCCTAATGTCTCAGCCTAACATTTCTATGTCGTTTAAGCACACTTCAGATACATCGAAGATTAAAAGCATTTGTTGCTATAGAGTTGCTGTTTGTAATTGAAAGTCATTAAAACATTTGCTGTCAAATGAAGCGAAAAGTACAGAAACTTACAGCTGACATTTAATGACATTGATTAAGTAGGAACAACAGGTTGATATTATTAGCTAGGGTCGGTTTGTTGTCTCAGCACTTTTTGTAAATCACATAGTACTTTGAGACAGATTAAAAATTCCTAGCTCTTTCTGTCTTCCAAGTAGAAGGGGGGATTTCTGGCAACTTTATTTTGTTTCCATCTCACTACAACGTGTTGCTCTTCACGAGAAGAAGTGCAATAACTAAAGTTATTCTAGAGATTAGTCAGAAATACTACCACAGATTCGTCTTGTTTGACTGGTCATTATAACTCAAACAAGAAAATTCAGCAAATAAACCCCTTAATTTCAGAATAGGTGGTAACGATAAGACAAAGCCAACAAGATGAAAAATGTAACGATTACAAATAAAAGCAAAAAAACTCTAAAGAAATGGCTTACAAATTATAGACATATTTTCAAATTTTGTAGTAATTTGCGGGTCATTTCTTACCAAATTGAGGTGCAAATTCTTGCACAAAATAGATGACAAAAAGTCCTGCTTTCTCGTAATCCATGGATCATGTCTTCTTACAATCTTTTGTAACACTCTTCTTACGCAGAATTTAAGGCCATAGTACCCTACGATTATTAAGGACACTCTACACCGAATGACTTCAGCTCAACCCAACTTCCCAGTTCTTCCTTGCACACACGAAGAAAGTTCCACATAAGTCTAGAATCAATACGCGTCTAGACAGACTGACGTCATCCTGAATAAACCCTGAGTATTTAAAATTGATGACCTAATTAATCTAATGAAATCTTGATTTAAGGTATATATATCATATCTCAGTGGCGGCGCGTCCAATGGGGCAGGTGGGGCAGTGCCCCACCATTGATTTGAGCAAAATAGTTTTTTTATTTAA
>JANTCA010002345.1:0-11404 GCA_024741275.1 Chironex yamaguchii | reverse complement strand
GCTTCAATAGACATGCAGTGTCAGAACTGTCATCAAATCTCGACTGCTTAATTAGACATGCAGTGTCAGAACTGCCAATAATTTCAACTGCTTAAAAAGACCTGGAGTCTCCGAACTGTCATCAAATCTCAACTGCTTATATTGACATGCAGTGTCAGAACTGTCATCAAATCTCTACTGCATAATTAGACATGCAGTGTCAGAACTGCCATAAATTTCAACTGGCTAAATAGACCTGGAGTCTCCGAACCGTCATCAAATCTCAACTGCTTCAATAGACATGCAGTGACAAAACTGTCGTCAAATTTCAACTGCTGACATAGACATGCATTGTTAAAACTGTCATCAAATCTCGACTGCTTAATTAGACATGCAGTGTCAAAACTGTCATCAAAGCTCAATTGCTTAAATTAACATGCAGTGTCAGAACTGTCATCAAATCTCGACTGCTTTAAAAGACACACATTGTCAGAACTGTCATCAAATCTCGACTGCTTAAATGGACATGCAGTGTCAAATCTGTCATCAAATCTCGACTGCTTAAGTAGACATGCAGTGTCAAAACTGTCATCAAATCTCGACTGCTTAAATAGACATGCAGTGTCAGAACTGTCATCAAATCTTGACTGCTTAAATAGACATGCAGTGTCAGAATTTTCATCAAATCACGACTGCTTAAATAGACATGCAGTGTCTGAACTGTCATCAAATCTTGACTGACGAAATAGACATGCAGTGTCAGAACTGTCATCAAATCTCGACTTCTTAAATAGACATGCAGTGTCAGAACTGTCATCAAATTTCGACTGCTTAAATAGACGTGCAGTGTCAGAACTGTCATCAAATCGCGACTGCTTAAGTAGACATGCAGTGTCAAAACTGTCATCAAATCTCGACTGCTTAAATAGACATGCAGTGTGAGAACTGTCATCAAATCTGGACTGCTTCAATAGACATGCAGTGTTAGAACTGTCATCAAATCTCGACTGCTTAAATTGACATGCAGTGTCAGAACTGTCATCAAATCTCTACTGCTTAAATAGACATGCAGTGTCAGAACTGTCATCAAATCTCGACTGCTGAAATAGACATGCAGTGTCAGAACTATCATCAAATTCCGACTGCTTAAAAAGACATGCAGTGTCAGAACTGTCATCAAATCTCGACTTCTTAAATAGACATGCAGTGCCAGAACTGTCATCTAATCTCGACTGCTTAAATAGACATGCAGTGTCAGAACTTTCATCAAATCACGACTGCTTAAATAGAAATGCAGTGTCGGAACTGTCATCAAATCTTGACTGCCGAAATAGACATGCATTGTCTGAACTGTCATCAAATCTCGACTGCTTAAATAGACATGCAGTGTCAGAACTGTCATCAAATCTCGACTGCTTAAATAGACATGCAGTGTCAAAACTGTCATCGAAGCTCCACTACAAGTGGTATCTTTCATTTGTCTTGTGACGTAGATTAACACTAAAGGACATAGACCTTGATTTTGCAATTTCTTTAGCAGTCTCCCATCCACTTCTTAGCGTTCCTTATACTTTTGCTTACACCAGAACTCACTTCCTTACAAAGCATCTTCGTTTTAAAGTGTGTGTATAGGTTAATGTAGATTTGTTTAAATTATACCTTTTTATCAACCAGCGAAACACGAAAACACTTTTAGAAGTATTACATGGTAACATGACTGGAGATTTTGGCGTGAAGCATGACCATTACTTTGTAAGCATAACCCTAGCTCCCCAGTTACTTACATTGTCACTTCTACAAGTAACCCTAAAGAAACATACTGTGAAATTATCGGATACTGAGTTTAAAAAACCGGAAGTAAAGTTATGATTGTGACCACCAGGGCATCGAACCCGAGTCTCACGACTGTAAATCTGATGCCTTTCCCACCGAGCTAAGCTGCTCGATAGGAAAGGTCGAAAGATTATTAGTCATTCAATAGTGATCGTCTATCCTTTTATAGGGCAAGGGTGCTTATTACGTCGAGCGTGAACTACCAGTCGATCGCGAAGGCGTTTTGGATAGATCGCGTCCCAACTGATTCCATTCAGTGCAAGTCATCAGAGCGGTAATGATCACTCAAGTAACTACAGACATATAAGAAGTTTAATTCAGTTGTTTAAGAATTCTCAATACATTTACAAATAAATATATTGCCTTGAAAATTTATGACATTGCGCTAAAATCTTACTTAAAAGCTTTTTTCGTCTCACACTCCTCAGAGTATGAAACGTCAGAAAGGAAAGTATATGTATATGGCAACCTATTTGTACGAAACATGCAGCAAAACTAGCCAATCGTAAACAAGAAAGAAAACAAAGAAAGAGAAAATAAAGAAACAAAACATTATTGAAATTTAGCGCAATGTCACAAATGTGAGCTAATGTTTTAAAACATAGCTCACATACAGATAAAGAGTGAACACCCCTGATATAGAGTGTCTGTCTGTTCGTGTATACGCTTTACAAGCGGAAGTGCTTTGCCCTTACAAGGCATCCATTTATCACCGTATGTACTAATCCGATATGTAAGTCGACAGGGTGGTCTTGTTTTAAGAACAGAACTAAAGTCATGATTATGACCACCGGGGAGTTGAAGCAGGGTCAGACGTGTGCAAATCTGACTCCTTTCCAACAGAGCTAAACAGCTCAATAAGAAACACTTTGGCAGTGATAATCATAACTTTACTTTTGTTCTTAAAAAGACCTCGCTGTCGATATCTGTGTGGATTTAGAAAAGAGGACACTGTACGAAAATATACCTTGAAACAAATTTCTAAAATAGACTCTCGACCAAAAATTGTTCTGGATTGGTCCAAATGCCTCTTCTTTGCCCTTTGTCACTGAGGACATCCCTGATCACTCTTCCTCATCATTTCTGTACATTTTTGGCTGAATTCAAACAGTGTCAATCCTTACAAGTTGCAATTGCCTTCTTATTTAATATTTATTCTCTAATATTTTCAAACATAATCATTTGATATAGTTGGGTACTTTCACAAGATTATCCTTTACAGTATAAACGTGTTCTCAACGTAATCTACGGTGCTCGATTTTCTCCTACCAGAGAAACGTGAAAAGTTAAAGACATTGATCTTATTACAGAGCTTTATGCTCAAGAAATTAAGAAAAAAAGATTAGCAAACCGCATTCTTGCAACAATCAAAGACTACACCAACCTCCTACTCTGAGATTGAAAGCTTTCCATTCCTTCCAGTTGCTTTTATCTTGATCCCTCTTGGAACAATTGCAGCTTCACAATGGAGATTTTACTGTTCTGTTACGGTGACGCTTTTTTTGCATATTGCTCACATGTTTGTGCTTCGTATCACGTCATTGTCTGATCCTTGCTTTATAATTTTTTCTAATCGTGATTGCTTTATCTTTTGCGTGCAAGAAAAGACCCATTATACACTCGACAACTATCACTTAAGATGTTATCACGCTTAGCTGATATTGAAGGGCAAGTTGGCAGAGAATGGTAGTAACTGCATGGCAAATGAGAAAGGTAATGAAATATACTACTTTCATTCTTTATCAGAACAGTTAATTAATTAACATGTTACAAAATGAGAATTACAGTACATGGTATAAATGTTAAAAATACACTGTCTGTCTCTCCTTTTCATGTAACAAATGCAGTCATAATTGCCATGACCTTTCTCTAGTGGAAAGGATTGGACCACAGTCAACCATTATTTTATTACTCCTTGCTTCTCATGCAGGATTTTAATTTCTAAAGTATGAAATGGAGGTTTAATCTCTGCGTTGTTTCTTATTCTGCAAACAAATTTTGTATATTTTCACTTTGGTTAGTAAGCAGTCCGAATGAACTCCATTACTGATAAAGTTATGAACACTACTGGGTTTATCATTAAGGGTCGCATCTTGTGATTGCCACAAGTGTCACTCTCATGTACTCTCTTCAACGTGTTCTCAGCAAGAGACTTTAAATCGTGACAATTTTCCTCCAAATCAATCGTGTATTATAACCTCATGAACCTGAAAGATTTGAAGAACCATGGGTTTCCACTTTGTGGTCTCGATGTTACATAAAAACAATTGATCAGATAAAAGACGCTTCGAAAAATCATCAAGGCATGGTATTTGAGTAACAAGATTAGCATTAAAATAAAACACTGCTCAACTTGATAAATCAATTTTATTTTAAATTATTGATATATTTATTCATATGCAAGGACAACTCACATTTACAGTGCATTAGGGAATAGAGTTTCTTTAGCAGCTTAGCCAACAGAGAAATTCATTAAGCCCTGGATTATCCAGTCAATGACTGGATAACAGTACTAATAACAGTACCGATGTGATGTGCCTTGCTAAGCTGTAACAGGTTCTGACTGATACTGAGAGCATACAATAGCTTATAATTTGGCATATTACATACAGTGAATGTCTTCAAAAAAGGCAGACATTAACTGGATTAAGGAGTTAACGATTTAATAGTTTACACAATTTTACTCTTACATGTGTATTCAAGTAGCTTTATACAAAAATACAACAATTCAAGCAATAGCCACTTGGAGGAAAAGGTATGATAGACATGATACGGAAGAAGGAAAAGTAAGAAGATATAATAATTGAAAAGGAACCCAGTACCTTACTCTTTGTGTAATTACTCCTACGTTTGCACCAAAGCTGCACCTTTTAGAGATCATGAAATCAAACAATCAAATGAAAACTTACTAATAATTTTACTTATTCTATTTGATCAATTAGTCAAGTGCCAATCACTGTAATTGCATCTCATGGGCAATAGTTTTATGAGTTGGAGTACTGCTGCTGAAATGAATGAAATCGTAAGAGGACCTCTTATGTCCTAAAGGTCTAGTGTTGTGGAAAAAAAATCTGCTACATTAATAGAACGATGTAATAATTTTATCAAGTGCAATCATTCTAAACAATCTTCTCCTACATTAAAGATCAAATATCTTGAATATTAAAAACATAGCATAGATCAAAAACATTAATTATTAAAGCTTAAGGAAAATTAAGGCTTGCTTTACAGTCACCATTTCAACCTATGTTTTTAGCAGGTTTCAAATTTCAATATTTACTTGTTACTATTTGACTAACTCAGCTATCTATCTCATAAGTATATTAATCAAAAATACGTATTAATTAGCTAATCGAATAAATAAAGCATTGATCTTTGCGAACTATTAGAGTGATACTCTATTCCCCCAGTTGTTTTATTTTTGAGAAAAACAGACACCATCTGTTTTTAATGTATCTATTAGTCCACAATGTTATATAAATTACATTAAAAGTTGAAATCATCCGAGAAAAAAGGATGGCTGAAATAGCCTTTTAAATAATAGCAAACGAAGAAACGATAAATGCCAAAGCTGAAGCAATTCTCATAATGCTGGGCTGTAGTGGGATGTATGCAGAAAGTTCTTTGTTTATTTGTATAAATCCTAATTGATTTCCATTTCTCTTTATTCCTACTGCGATATTTATCTTTATTTGTTCTATTTAAACTTCTTATGATATATTTTTATCTGTGGACTTTATTGCAGAAATAATGCCGTAGAAAGGTTATAGCAGGGACACCAAATCATAAACAACTTCTAAAAGTTCTTTTGCCGCAAATGTGCAGTGTTTTCCTCCGTACATTTTCTCGAAATACGAACTTACTGACTTGCTATCATACTTCTTACCAGCCTTAACGAGAGTTGTAGGCATCGGAAATGTTTTCAAATTCTAATCATTTGATGGTAAACTTGATCCAATGTGCACAGCATAGGTCCAGTGGAGCATACCAACCTATGTAAGCATATATGGTGATAAGTGTTTACTGTCTCGATATTAAGTCCATGATAGGCTTAACAAACGACAGTGGAACACACAGAGTATTAGAGCCATCCTATTTTCTTACATTAATCCTATCAAGGATCTTTTACGTACTTGCTTTGTTTTTCTTGAATATCTCAACTCCTTTACATTATATGTTTTTATAGAAAACGTTTGTTTGCAGCGCCGCCCACAACATCTTAATGGCTGCCTCAGAATTTGATGACAAAAATGACACTTCAGGTGGTACTTTTATTTCTTTATTTTTAACGAAATGCATAACGATACCCAACTGACCTCGAGGTATGTAAAGAGAGGCTTCTCTTCTAAGCCAATAAGAGAGTATTAAATATTGATGACATCAGATACATTATACAATGTTAAAGTAATAGATCAGTTAAATCATTTGCCATAATAGGAGGTGTGCGGCAGAAGACCAATTAATAGTCTCCACATGTCAAACTTAGAAACTTTCTAATGCAAGATCGCAAGGAAAAAGGATGAGTCTCTTAACATGATATTGTAGATGTTTTCAAAACAGGAATGATGGTTTCAACTTACTAATTGTTGTTTACTTTACCCATCGGAAGTTTAAACACAAGGAAGAAGTGAATTTAAATGTCAGCCCCAATTTAAATGTCAAAAATGACAAGGTTCTCCAAACGGATGCATTAGCTGAAGAGAAACCAAAACCAAAGTAAAATTGAATTAACTGATTTGTGAGTAAATTTCCTGAAAACATGTAGTTTAGTTTTACTCGTGGGAATAAAGACTTGAAGTGTCCTTTTTCAGATCTTTATGTCGGAATTCCAATACATAAGGATTTTGAGGTTTACAATAACCATTTCTCTTGGCTCCCTTTGCACTATATTCAACACGGCAATGCTCAGCCTTTCAGAAACATATATCAATGAATAAATCTGTCTGCTAAAATAACAGCAAAATATCTGGCACTGACATATAGACACACGTCTAAAGTAAAATTACGTGGATTTGAATAAGAAGCTTCTCTTTGCTCATCTTCACGTTTCGGGCAGCAACAGGAGGAATTTATATTGTCTTTCATAAAATGTTTATGTTGTAATGTTACGTGGGTTTATAAAGGCCTCTTTTAGATTTGACTTTTTCCTTTCAAAGCATCTATTGTATTCATGTTCCACCCACGGATCCATCGAGAGCAAGCTCGTACCTGGAACTACGCGTGTCCAGTGGGCGTTAAAATTTTAGAGCTATACAAAATCAAGCTCGAACTTTTGCAACTACTGAAATTATGTTGCATAAGTATCAGCATGGACAATATCAAGATAAGCAAAAATGGGAAATTTTAAACTATACTTTGATAAAACAATAAGTTTTAACGCCAAATGATAAATCAAACTTGGCAAACGAGCCCTTAAAAGATTTTATGAATGTGCATCCAAGTAAGGTCTTAATGAAAGTTGTCTAGCATTAGCGAAACTTTTCGCGGGTTATTGTCCGGGACCTGGATCTCGGGAATTTAGCCTAGTTACCCCGCTCTCGAAGGTACTTACACATAAGAAATATCTTTATGAAACCATCTTGCTGAAATGAAAGCATCAACTTTACCTGCTCTTACTAGTTTTCGACTCACTATTACAGTGTCATTGGATCAACTTGTTGAAGTTGGAAGGTTATGAAGGACAACAAACAGTACTCAAATCCTAAATTATCGAAAGCCCGATTGCTACTCGAATCTATATTATCAGCGATTCCTGCTAATCTAAAGTATACGACAGTCCGGAGAGCATCACATAAAAAATCATTAAATACATTTATGTTTGTGACTAAAATGTCTCTTCCGAGCGTTAAAAATCACATTTTATAGATATAAATTAAGATATCAAATCAAGAAATCAAAGCAGTCCTTAATTGTTTCTTTACTGGCTCACAAACTAGCAAGGTCTTAAATTGTTCTTTCAGTCTCGTTATCAATGTACGAGTTCAACGTTGAAGAATCTGCTATTCAATTTTAAGTCAAAGTACTTCTCATAGAAGCATAGATCATTTTCAACTTGTTGCAGAAGCACAGCAGATGAAAAGCTAGATGTAAAAGATTACTTCTAAACTCTGGTCCTGGGCCAATTTTCAACTCTACTTCTTCCCGATACTTTTACTTACACCGAATAATTTTTTATTGATCTGTCAAAATGGTGACCACAATTCCCATTTACCAACAGTGGAGTGCATTAGAGGACAGTTCAATTCTTCAACATTGGTCCAAAAGATGAATTTATTCTGTCGCATGGCAAGGTTTTGTTGGTCAAAGATTGGCAAATAGATCTTTTTCTTCATCAAAAGGGTGATCAGTTTAAAGATTATTTTACTGACAATGTAACAGCCCCACGGCACAACATTTTTGTGAACCAAGAAATCAGTGACGATCTTAAGTCAAACTGGTCTGTTTATGTTCGCTGACATCATTCTAATTATGTTTCCCTCCTTCTAACGAAAAATCCTTAATGCACTTTGGGATTTACAATTAGTAAACAATATTCGAACAGAAACCAACTGCCAATTATTTGTTCCAATGAGAGGCATATTCTTTGAACTACTCTTCTTAATTGCATTCTAAAGAATGTTATGTAAAAGCAAAGTATACTTCGAATAACCATGCATGTGAAAAACGTATTTTACACCATACAGAAGATTAATTGATTATTGTGCTATGAATTATTTGTTTACAATTGTCGTCTTTCTCCTTTCTTTTCTACAAATTAGACCTTTATTAAAGGCGTGTAGTTTCAAAACTTACCACTTATCCATGTCGTTCTGATTATACTCCTTAAAGTTTATTACGAATAGAGCGGGCTAATAGTTGATTTCACTAATGAAATCATCATTAATGATAATGAGCATGAAATTTTAACTTGAATAAATGGTCCCTGTAATAGATTTATTTATGTCTAGACACCAGTAAGTCATCCTATAATGAACATTCGAGCATGTATAGTTCTTCTCTCGGAAAGGAAGTTAAATTTAAGCCAGGGCATTCGATAAATCGAATAAGATATAAATTTTTTTAGCTTAATATTAATTGCTCTGACTAAAGATTTTGTCATAGCTCACTGACACCATGTTATGAAGAGACAAGTTAATCTACCAATAAACAACCCAACTTGACTTAAATTTACGTTTGAATAAGTTCAAGTCGTGTCTCTTTCTCTGCCTAATATCATTTTGGATACTGTCCTCATTACCAGATTATGTTTCCATTTGCGTATCAATTGCAGCTATTTATCATAAATTTTTATCAATCAGTTTCATGGTCTTGCCTATGCCTCATTGTGCAGAGACCATCGAGCATTGTGAAGCCGCTTTTTTTCATCTTTACTGATAATGGTCAACTAACTTTCAGACTTATCATGACTCAGAACTAGTGTGTGGGATCAACCTCGTGTTTTTGATTGCTATAAAGCACTCACAGGGATAATCAGCTTCTCTTATTACAATGTAAATTAATCCCTATGTGAGCATTAGGATTGTGTTCATTAACTTTGCTGACCTGGTTGCCAATAACAACCATAGTGACTCGAGCGTTGTTTCTTATCTTTCCCATAATACTGTGTGGGTTTTGTGAGATTTTGAAAAGAAATCTGATTTTTGTTTTGTGATCAAAGTCACTGCTGGAATAAAAAACCAAAATCAATCAGTCAATGGGATGTGAAATATAACACAATATATAGTATTTTAGCTTGACTTGTGTCTGTAAACGGTGTCAAATAGACTATAAACAAGACAGCGAAAGCCGAGAGAGACCAAATTACACTGATGTGGATACATTTGTACACTTGTCAATCGTAACCTGATGTACCTAATTTTGGAAAGCCACGTTCAGCTTGGACTTAATTAGTCGTCTGTTTTGTGGGTCAGAGGTTTACACGAAATAGCACAATGAATCGCCAAGTTGAGAGGTCTTCATCTATTGTACAGCTTCATGATATGTTGAGCGAGAGTGTTTGAGCTGATTTGTTCGTCAATGGGTAATCACAGTTGGATTTGTTGACGTGACGGTTTGGAAGTTCATTTGATATCACGATCAACACAAAGATGTAATTAGAACCCAAACGGAGAGATTCGTATTATTTTTTATCTTTTCAGACCCTAATTTATCTTTGTTGTTATCACTTGCTTTGTACATAGTAGAATTTATATGTCAATCGTCTCACAGTTTACAACGAATGATGACTATAGTGTACTTTGAAACTACGATTAATGCTGTGTTTGTTGTCTAATCAATGGAGAGCTTTTGACGCCATGTACCCAATATGAGGGATAGTTAGTGACATTTGCTGTCTTAAAATGTCGACCAACACACTACTTCAAGTGAAATGGTGTATCATTACCGGCAAAGGTAACGCAGAGACGAAAACATGAGTGCAAAGGCCGTTCATAAGGCAAGGATGGACAAAACAGAAATTCGTCGCTCTTTGAAGCTCCTGAAACAGATACAGGGCAAGTTTCCAAATCAAGCACAGAAAGACGTGAGCCAATCCATTTTTGCACTTTCGACGTATCTGAAGTCAGTCGAATCAGCTGCTGAGGGGAAACTGATCAGCAATAAACATGAAACTGATGGGCCATCAGTTGATAATAATAAATCGAGTAATGTTTCCATTATTGACTTCTATAATTGTACAGCTGACGATTTCGGAGTTGTGCTCGGTCAAATTGACACTGCTCATAAGAAACTTACCCAACTTGGTTATGAAAGGGTTGGAGGAATATGTATTGAAAATATCATAACAGACAGTAGAGCGTATTACGACGGTAGACTTGAAAAAGATGATCAAGTGGTCGAAATTAATGGGCATTGCACCGATAAAATGAGTCTGGACAGAGCAAGGTATGAGCTGGACTTAATCTATAATTATAATTATACCGTGAATATCAATACCATTGTATATCATACTCAATCAGGGTCATATATACTCATATATAATATTTACAGTATAACCCATCATGAAACCATATCATCATACGCCATGTCATACCTTGTGTTTATGTCAATTTGTTTTATAATGTAGTAATCATTCCTATAAACTATTTTATAATGTATCACATATATTGTGATGTATCATATATTTTGAAATAATTAGATAAATAATTAAATAATCATGTTATTTGTATCATCTTATTTTGATCATGATATCTGTTACACATCATATCATACCATTCATACAAGCATATCATTTGTAACATGGTATCACATTATAATATTCATATCATCTATATCCTATCATATCATCTGAAGCACATACCATATTATATCAATAATTTTATATGCAAAATATCCTATCATATTATATCATTCATATCATTTGTAACATATCATATTGCATGTAAGATATGCTAAACATATGGTATCATATTGTATCATTCATATCATTTATAACATATCATATTGCATGTAAGATATGCTAAACATATGGTATCATATTATATCATTCCTATCATTTGTTAGAATATTGTATGTAAGATATGCTAAACATATTGTATCATATTATATCATTCATATCATTTGTAACATATCATATTGCATGTAAGATATGCTA
>JANTCA010002344.1:0-11405 GCA_024741275.1 Chironex yamaguchii | reverse complement strand
ATGTTTTGGCAGTCATTTTCGCTTTGCAAGTGCGAGATGGCTGTTCTCTAGAAGGAATTGATGCTTGGCGTACAGTGACTGAAACATGTTGTTTTTCCTGTCACTAGATCTTTGGGAAGTGCGACCTGCATACCGAGCTTCACATCGGTACAGAAATTCATATACGTCTAGGCTTTTTTGTGTCGTAGGTACACAATCCTTGTGAATGTATGGCAAGATCTTCCTAGTCTTGAAAACAATTCTTGGATTGACAGCAGCGAAACACTTATTCCCAGCTTTTTTAATCTGTGATTCTTTGCGGATAGAAACATTGCCTAGCCAAGGAAGTTTTTGGTATACAGGACATTTTTGAGGCCCAAAAGATTTTTCGGTTGCAAAATCAGTGATCTTTTCTCAAAGAAATCTACAAAAAACATCCTCTGGATGCCCGTGTGACTAACTTGTGACCCTGCAGTTATGACAGATGCTCTGAGAGGGGGGTAGCCGAGGCATCTTCCCCGGTACCAGGGCCATTTCAGGGGTCCATAAGAAATTGAAGCTGCTTCTTCTGTAGAGAGATCTTTCAATAAGCTATAGCTAATCAAAAAATTATTACGGAGCACAATGATGCAGGACCAATTAAACGACTTGGCAATGTTAAGCATCGAGAGTGACCTTACCTGTAAAGTTAACTTCAATGACGTCATTAACACCTTTGCATTAAAAAAGGCTCTGAGATTAAATATATTTTAGTGAGTAAGACATTTTAGAATTTCTCAGCTTAGTCAATAGCAAATGTTTTCGTTTCTGATATTCTACTTGAAATGACCAAAAATATCTTGTTTGAAAATTAAAGTAGTTCAAAAAGGTCTCGGTGGCCCTGGCTCTGACCACTGCGCTACCGAGTCGTTGTTTCTCTGAAGTGAATTTGACACGTCCTGCATGACTCGATGATTGCGTCACTACACCCGTTTTCAAGGAGAATAGATTTTGTTTTCTCTAGTTGCGAATTTAATTCAGATTTTGAACAGATACAAAGTGCTCTATGGGTAAGTGTTCTGATGAGGTTGATTTTCTTCTTTTGTCGACAAAAAGAATCCCAATGAATGTACTGACCAGTAAAAGTAGCTTTGTTCAAAATTGCGCAATGTAGCAAATTTTCAAGGCGATTATCAATCCTTTCAAACATTTTTAGCGTTTTTGATCTTTTTTCCTAAACCGTTTTGACTACTTTCTATTTGCGAATTTGCATTCAAGGACTTTTTTTAATTCCGCATAGAGAAATCTCAATGGGGAGTAAGACACGTCATTTCGTGAATGGGAGAGCGGACTTAAGACCTTCAACACATTCCAATGTGGGAATTGTGAGTATCTTAGCAATTCCATGTCACTCAAAATTGTAATTCTTTCCAACTTTCCGTGCTTCCTTCAGTGTTAATTGTTTACAATTCTTAGGGCATATCTTTGTATTATATTTAGATAAAATGGTTAGTAATGTACTATATCTATCTTGCATTAATCCCGGTATTAATATTAGTTTTGAATACATTTCCTTCTCCTTGTCCTATTTAACGTATTGTGCTACGTTTTCCATTAATAACATTCCAATTTCCATGTGTCTGTTGTTGGCGAATTCGAAAGAGTGGTTGCACGCAAAATATTTCTAAATAGAAGTTGACAGGGTGACCTTATGTTACGGATAGAATTTAAGTTATGAATGTGATCATCTATCATTCGAGGCAGGGTCTTGCGACTGACAATTGTATCTCATTTTCCAATGAGCCGTTTAAGTCAGATCAAAAGCTGTAATCACTCGTAGTTATTTATATTGCCATTTGTTTTTGCAGTATCTGTCTACTGCCTTACGGGTGGTTTGTGATTTGATTCCGAGAAGGCATTGGTTGATTGCCGTTTTTAAGCGTTTAAAGTTGTCAAAGAAATGCTCAAATAGGCCAGACTTTTCATACTAAATCTTCAAAAGAGTATCATAGATAAGATCTAACTTCTACCCAGAAAATGTATATTAACAATCCAAGTGTACTAGTTACGAGACTATTCTTCCCGACAGATTACGACATGTTTACACCAAGCCCTAAGGTCTCGAAATAAAACACAGATCATGATACACAGTAGACTAATAGTAATCTTGATTTTCTATCTGCGGAGATTTTGTGTTCAAATTTTGAATAAACAAAACGATGTTATTTTGCGGAATCTCTAAGCAATTAAATAAAAATTGATCTTATTGCACTTCTTTCATCTGGTCATTACTGTCGGGTGCTTAATACAAGGGGGTTCTAATAGTTTTGGAGGTGGGAATAGGGGGAGCAGAATTTTCCGAATTAATATGCTTGATATAATTTGTCTCAAAAGAATTCTTCAACTGCTTTAGCTACGTATCCCAGCTTTTTCGCACACAACTGTCCCGACACATCCTTTTCCTTTGAAGTAGATTCCCTCTTATAGCACGTGCAAACCTGCACCAGGAAACGATAGCTTTCCTTATAGGCATTTGTTTCACAAGCCAATTTCTGTACCATGCTGCTTGAATTGTTAAATATCTTCTGAACCGTTGATGATCTTGAAAAAAAATGAACAGTTTGGGATTCTCCATTAAATTTTACATTTAAGTACTTCTCAAATTGATTTTGCACAAAGCTGCCTGACGTGACAGCAACAATTTCCTGTAAGATTATGCGACCACAGACCGAAACCAAGTGTAATGTCGCTTTGAAAATTTGCGACATTGCGCTGAAAACATCCTTCAAAGCTTTTGTCGTCTGACACTCCTCATAGTATGAATTTTCTAGTAAATGTTGACCCATGGCAGCACCCAGAGTCGCATGTTTTTTAGACAGTCATTTACATACCCAGCTTCACATCGACACATAAATTCATATACTACTAAGCTTTCTGTGTGGTATGTAGGTCGCTGTAGTGTCGTGATATCACGATAGGAGTCTGGGACTAGTCTATGTATATTTTGCAATAACGTATAAAAGTATTTTCTCGTGATTTTTATGATGCATTTCATCATTTGTAAATCAGTTGAGTTTGGAGATTCTGAAGCACATACCCTCGTTTCTTGTTGCTTCTACCATACTATATTTGGCGACGAGGATGACCACGCAAAGTTCTACCTTTTCTACAATTGTTGGTACAACGACTGTGAATCGTCTTGTACCTTATGATGGCCTTTTTGATGTCCATGTCTGGCTCAAGCATTTTGGGATTTACTTGCACCTTACTAACTGCCAAGAAGACAAAGTTGCCGATGCCTTACTTTCGTTTTTGAAATTGGATATCTTTGATGCTGCTGTTCATACATTATCTGAGGAGGATCTTACCAGTTATAACCAGATCACTATATTTTTGCTTGAACGTTATGGAAGGATTGATCGTATGGAGTTCTTGGATACTGGTGCTTCTGTGTCCCTTTTAACCTATAGCTTGTATTCCCAACATTTCTCCATGTTTCATGTTTAGTTGCTGCCAGTGCGTCCCTTAGTGATTACTCTGGTACTCTGGTATTCATGTCTATGAGAAGGTCTCCTTACCAGTTGTTTACAATTCCCAACATTTTAACTCTTGTTTACATGTCACTGATGGTACATCTTTGTTGGGACGTGATTTAATTTGTCAGCTGCATATCTCAGTTAATTTTGTGGACACTGTCGATGTTGCACAACCCAGCCCTTTGGCTCACTTTCCCCAACTTACAAGTAACTTAAAACCATTCACTGGATTTTTCCATCACCCTCGCTTGAAACCCAATGCCTCTCCTACCAGTCAAAAGTTGCGACGACTTCCTCTTAGTACTCAAGATGAGGTTGCTGCTGAAGTTACTGCTATGGTTGCTGATGGTATTATCGAGCCTGTTGATGCATCCCCTTGGGTGTCACCAATTATTGTTGCCTGCTGGAAAAATGGACGTATTCATGTGTGCATTGACCCTCGTGAGGTCAATAAAAACCTTATTGTAGATATGCACCCCTTACCCCGTACTGACGATCTTTTCGCCAAAATTCATGGTGCCAAACCTTTTTCGACAATTGACCTTAAATCTACCTACCACCTTCTTCAACTTAGCGACTCTGGCAAGGAACTGACTACCTTCATCACCCATGTTTGTATGTTTCGATATAGACGCCTGCCTTATGGTATTGCAACTGGACCAAGTGCCATGAGGCACATCAAGGTATTGTTCGTACTAAGCAGCGCCTTAGAGAATTTTATTGGTGACCTAAATTAGATAAAGCTGTAGAGGACTATGTCAAACATTGTCCTGTTTGTGCGCAGTTAGACAGGCAGTATGTATTATGTGATGTCCCTGTTCAGAGTGTGCCTTTTCCCGACCGCCCATGGGACCAATTAGCCATAGATATTGTCAGACCAATCCATGCTACCCACAAGCCCTATGTCATTACCCTTATTGATTATTATTCAAAGTGAGTTGAATGCCAGGCATTCAACAAAGTTACAAGTAATGAAATTATTAGATTTTTGTGGAATGTATTTTCGCGCTTTGGTCTTTGTAAGTGTCTAGTTTTTGGACAATGGCCCTCAGTTTCGATCCGAGGAATTACGTACCTTTCTTTCCTTGTGTGGTATTAACCATTGTTTTACTGTCCTTTATAACCCTTTCACCAATGAAGCCGTAGAACAGATGAATCGAAATGTAAAGGTCGTTGTTTAGAGTGCCACACATGACAAACGACAACTGGCCGACTTACTACTTGAGTTCATGTTCTCTTACAATACACCACATGCAACAACCCAGAAATCACCGTTATTTCTGCTCTTTAACCGCCAGTTACGCACTCGTTTAAATACGGCACTTTTCTTCCCTGCCCCAACTGACCCTTCTACCGAGAGCTTACAGTCGTTAGCAGAGGAAAAGCAAACCAAGCAGATGCAATGTGCTAGTAAATGCCGTTCAGTTGCACGGTCCAAATGTTTCTGTGTTGGGAACTACGTCAAAGATCTAAAACCCCACACTCGTAAGGGTTTTTCAAAGTATTCATCTCCCCGATGGGTTACAAGTCAGGTTTCCAAGTACACGTACAAACTCTCAGACGGACGTGTATGGAATGCCCGCAGACTAGTGCAATGCATGCCCGGAGAGGACAGCATTCAACAGCTAGACTAAGAGCCACCTACTGCTCCTCGACTACTACGCGACCGACGACCACCGTTTTGGTTACAGGACTACTACACCCACTGACTTTCATCCCGAAGGGAGGGAAATGTGTAGTGTCGTAATATCACGATAGGAGTCTTGGACTAGTCTATGTATATTTTGCTATAATGTAAAAGTATTTCCTCGTAATTTTTATGATGTATTTCATCATTTGTAAATCATTCTGAAACACAGACCTTCGTTTCTTGCTGCTTCTACTATACTATAGTCGCACTTCTCAAAGATTTTGTGACAGGAAAAACAACATGTTCTAGCCATTGTACGCCAAGCATCAATTCCTCCTAGAGAACAGCCATCTAGAGCAAAGCGAAAATGACTGCCAAAACATGCGATTCTGTCATAGGCCAACATTTACTAAAAAATTCGAATGCGCCAAAATGTATAAGGAGGAGAATTTCCGGATAATTGGCACAGCTAGGTCCTCCTTTCATCTAAGTGTATTGGAGTCTGTCTACATTAAAGCAACAAGACCAGTACTCTGTACACAGAATGAGTTCGTTTTTTCACTTGGACTCTTAAAATAATGCTTTTTTTCTTTATTTTCTCTTTTTAATCTTTTCCTTCCTTGTTTATGATTGGTCAGTTTCGATACATGTTTCATATGAAGTGGTTACCATATACCTATACTTTCTGACGATTCATATTGTAAAGAGTATCAGATGAAAAAAGCTTTTAAGTATGTTTTCAGCGCAATATTGAAAGCGATTTTCAAGTTTTGTACCACAAAAGCTTTAAGTGTAATGTCTTCAGTTAGACAAATACAAATTACCTCATGAGAAACGATTTATTTCAAACAAATAAGTATCTTCAATTATGAAACTTAGACCTTAGATGACCAAAATCAAACAGAAATGAAGTTCTGATTATCCTCAAGTTTTACATTGCCGCGTTCCGGGCGTTAAAATGTGGCAATTTGGAAGGCATTTTAGAGCATTCAATATGAAACAGAAGCTGTTTGCGCTCCTTTGAAAAGTGTTTAATATCAAATTAACAAATCTAGCATCTTCAAGATACATAGACACTCAGCTTGACGCTTGGTAGCTTGCAAATGGACAAGTTTTTGGTACACTGCACACACGATAAATCTTTCAAATAGCCTTTACAAAGAGTAAGCAACAGGGGATGTCCCGTAGCCGATCATTTTATTGAAGCAACAAATTTTGTATATTTTTGTAGCAAATTTGTAACAAAACAGCGCCAGCCAAACATGTCATGATGAGTAGTGGCCAAATTTGGCCTTTGAATTGTAAATTTTGCGAAGTCAATGTTGAATTGAAATTTTCCATTGAAAGACCAGGGAAGCTACTTGAAACACTCTTATAGACTTGTGTAACAATATCTGCTCTCATTAATGAAATTTTTTTGTCTAATTTAAATTGACAGTTTGCCTTTAAAATTAACATTAAGCATTGTATGTATTTTGAAATCGCGGCACGGTCGCATACTTTTTGGACCGGAAAAATGTCATAATGTGCCCTCAATATAAACCTTGCTCCCTCCCCTTGCCTTTAGCGCATGTAGGCGTCCGTGGACACCATCCCCCAGTCGCTGGGGGTCTCGATACCCCTGGTCACCTAGCTGTGCTCCCACATAAATTATTTGCCAGCTTCTTCCCTGTTTATTGGCACGATTACAGGAGAACGGTGCTGCACAACCTGGCAGTCTTGAGTCCTTGTTTTAAGCATTAAATTTCGCGGCAAAGAGTTGGACACAAAATGGCACCCAATGGTATTGCTTTACGTCATAAATCACGTGCTGTCAAGGCCTGTATTTTATTTAGCAAGAGCTAGCCACAACAAATTTGCCTTTACCAGACAAAATGTGACCCTTCGCATTATATGAGACGGATAACTGTAGGGAAGAAGACGCAATATCTTGTAATATCTTAAGAGATCTTGCAACGTGACTTGCACTTCATGAGTGAAAACGAATGTGTAAAAAAGGCTAAGATTCAGGTTAGCTGAACTCATTTCTACAGTTGACATTGAGAACATACAAATACAAGAAAGAGTTTGGCTACGCTCGTGGTATTAAATATGTCTGGACTTTTCCTTTGTAACTAAACAAAAAATTTAGTTTCAGAACCATAAACTTTAGGTTTATTCAATTAGGTGTGAACTCTCTTTCTATATATAGCAACTTCTTTTTCCTTAGTTTCATACGTTACTCTGATTTTGTCAATTTCAGATGCCAACTACCTCATCTAGCAACATGTGCATTAATCTTTATTATTAAAATCTCCAACCATCAGTATGACTATCTTTCGAGCATCACCTAACTTCCATATGCTCGCTAGTCTGTCCATGAGCACACGGCAAGGGCAAAACTAGCAACCCATGATTGATTTAGAAACAATTTGAAAAATATACTATTGTGCTGAAAATTTAACCTTAAATTATTTATCTTTCACTAATTCAGTCTCTACAAAGTGAAACAGTTCAACAACTACGGTTAAAGTTCAGGGACTTTACAATCGACTTGAGAGCTAGAATTCAACAAGCACTATACTTCTTTAGAGAATTAAGCACAATGCCTGTGCTCATCAAGGTAAGAGTGTTTGTTTCAAGCAAAGTGAGTTGAGTCCATGAAATGGCCCCCTATCTTGAATTATTTGAACATATCTTCATGCTTCAAGCCTTCAAGTCATAGATATTTGGCTATTAGTTGAAAATAATGTCTTATTTGTATATCCAAGTCTCCTATTCTAATCCGTTGTGATTACATGGAATTCGAAATTGCTGGTGAGGTATCAACAAAATATTCAAGATAAAATAAGATATTGGATATTTTTGGCAGAAACGTTTGGAAATTCCATCACCAAACCTGTTTCCTAAAGCCCAACAGGTTTTCGCAGGGACAGTGATACTCAATTTATCAAAAAGGAATAGATGAAAAGTGGAAAAGCGTAAAGACCCAAGTGAAATTTAAGCCCAAACACATATCCTGACCATGTTCAAGTCAGTTCATTTCAGTGTGTTGCAGTCCGAGTTGGATTCTAGGCATATCTATTGATGGCTGCTCTACGAGCAGTAGTCATGGATCCACTCCATTCCATGATGTTGTCAATTCACTCTGCTTTCCTCTGTCCTCGTCTGCCTCTCATTCCCACGGAGGAAGAATTTGTTGAAATGTAGCTCGGAAAAAGCCTGCGACTCAAGACATGATAAACTTCAAATACCCGTAATTTCCGCTGAGTCAATAGAGACTAGTATTTACAAAGATACCCAAGTAGTTCAACTGCTTTTATGGGAACCGTTAAAGTCGCAAAAGGTTGACAGAAAGGGAAATGAATATTTGGAAATAAATATATGAGACAAAACTACAACTGCTTGTAATGGGATTCGAGTGTAGATGGGATTTCATTGTTTTAACAATATATATAATAGAAACAGATGCTAAGTAGAGTGGCCAACGACATAAGGTGGAACAGATGTTAAAAATCTTTCTGAAAATAATGGTATTGAATAGAAAATCGGGTTTAGATTAAATCTCATCACGAAGAAATATGTGGTTTGGGAACAGGGTGACACGAACGGAGACATTAGTTAAGAAAGGGACAGATACAGAATTTGTAGAGGTTTGCAAAGTAAGTAGAGAAATACTTGCGCATAAAGTAGTTAAAGTACCCAAAAGGCATTTATTGCGGTATAATGCATTTTTTTTCTTCGTTACCAGTTGTGTTTCTGGCAACTGGGTTGTTTGTATTGCGAAAAGTCTTTTCCATAGCTCTCGGTGATCAGAAGATCTTGACAGATAGCACAATCTCAGTAAAAGCTAAGTATTCACCTGTCTCAATATTTGTTTTTCAGAGTTTCTTTGTATTTTCTTTTTATCTGTCGATAAGCATGTCATGATAGGCATATCCAATATCAATATTTCACATCATATATAAATCACATTTTTCCAAAACCAAGGGCACAAAATTACACAAAGTTCAACAAAAACGGCATCGGGTCTTAATTCACTATGAATATATGATAGCTTTCCAAAACTGACGGCACAAAATTGTATAAAATGCAATAAAAAGTACATTTGGTCCTACTCCACTATGTATCGTCATGGTCCGTCAGGTCTCTTGCGTCCCCTGGTGGTTGTATGGACTAACTCTCTCCACTCCTTTCTATCTCTGTTTTTTTAATCAGATCATACATGCTGTTTCCTGTCACCTTCTTCATGTTCCCAATAAAACTGGTTAGTAGTCTGCCCCTTCCTCATTTGCCCTCTACCTTTCGTTGCATGACAAAGTTTTCCAAGCTATCATCAGATCAAATTACGAGGCCAAAATACTTGAGTCTGTTTGTTTCAATGATTTTGACTAAAGACAATCTTGCCTTAATTTGTTGCAAGACCCACTTGTTTGTCTTTCTTTCCCTCCAGGATATTCAGAGCACTCTTCTCCATGTCCACATTTCAAATGCCTCCATCCTTTGGAAAGACCAAGTTTTGCACCATCTTGATTTTTGTTGCAAGAGAAACATCATTCTCTTTCATTATGCCAATTAGCTTATTCATCTGTACTTTTCCCATTCCCAGACATTTTAAAACTTCACTCCTGCAGTTCCCTTCATCACAGATCAGTGAACACAAGAAGCAAAAACTATGTACCACCTCAATCTCTTTATCACCTATTTTGAACCTTTCCAGACCTGCTGTTGTCATGACCTTTGTTTTCTTTATATTAACCCCATCTCTGTGCTAGCATCTCTAACTCTTTTTATCATGTCCGCCAGATCTTGTTCATTCCCTGCCACTAGTGTAGTATCGTCTGCGTACCGCAGGTTGTTGATTGTGATACCTCCTATTTTAACGTCATTTACACTTTCTAGTTCTGCCTTTCTCATGATTGCCTCACTGTAGATGTTGACAAGGTTAGGCGATAAGATGCAGCCGTGCCTTACGCCTTTCCCTGTGCCAAACCACTCTGTGTTTCCATATTCGGTCTTGAGTGTAGCTTGCTGATCCCAGTATAGGTTCTTAACAAGAATGATGAGGTGTTTCGGAATACCAATATGTTGCATAATTGTTTCATAAAACTTGATGATGGACGCAGTCGAATGCCTTGCTGTAATCCACGAAGCACAGATAAACGGGCTTTTGATGCTTCTTGTAGTTCTCCATTACCTGTCTTAGGGTTGTGATTTGATCACGTGTTCCACGACCTCTGGCGGCAATAATGGGGGTGTGCGTTGGTGAGCTCTCCCCTGATAACAAATCGTCGCAAAGTCTGCAACTTTGTCGGTAAATTTTAAATCTGGTTTTGATTAAAATTTTATTTATTTATTTTTATTTATTTATTTACTTTAATAGCATCTTCCATCATGGTTTTTCAGATACTATTTACAACAAAATTTGCTAAAATGACTGATAAAAAATATATATAATGAGATAGAAGTCACTAAGTTATGCTGGAGTCCTTGAGAAACGAGTTCAACAGTTGGCTTTTCAAAGTCTTATTGAAGCTACGAAGGTTTGTGTTTTCTCTAACATCAGCGTTCAGGCTGTTCCAAATTTGTGCACCTCTATAAGCAAAGGTACGTTGGCCTGCTGCTGTTCTAAAGAGTGGTATTTGTATAGTATCTGCATTCCGTGAGTGACGAGTGTGGATTCTTGAGCGCCTTTTAAATTTGCTAGTGAGATATTGTAGAGCTGTACCATTTATGCATTTGAATGCTAAGATTGAGTCTCTATACTGTAATTGTTCTCGAACAGGGAGCCAGTTCAGATGACGTAACAATGGTCTGATTTCTTTGAGTTTGTGATGATCTTGCATGCAAAATTTTGAATCGACTGAATTTTGTTGATATTCTGCACTGTGGTGTTTAACCAGACAGGAGAACAGTACAGCATTTTACTGAAGAAGACTGATTCTATCAGAGGCTGAAGAGTGTCCTTGTCAAAACGTTTCTTGACCCGGTTAATTTGAGAAAGCTTGGAAAAGCACGATGACACTATGCTTGTGATGTGATTGTCATAGGTTACATAAGGGTCGAGTAGAATACCCAAGTCCTTTGCTGATTCTGATGGTTTCAACTTTTTCCTAAGAACAACATGCTGAGATCTTTAGGTAGTCTGCTAAGCATCTGCCTAATTCCAAGGAGTAGGAATTTAGTTTTGTCGGGGTTCTTGCAAAGTCATTGGGCTGTTCTATCTAGATCTTGTTCGAGCTTTAGGATGGATTGGTCTATATCACTAAGTTGAAATGATAGAAGTAGCTTTGAATCATCCA
>JANTCA010002343.1:0-11406 GCA_024741275.1 Chironex yamaguchii | reverse complement strand
GGCTTAAGCCGAAACACAGAAAAATTAATGAATTTCCCCTTACCCACCGCTGGGTTTCATCTCGTGATACCAAGGACCTTAAATGTCCTTCACCAAACCTTTGCACCGTGATGGCACGGAGGTTTGAGTGTTGGCTTTTGAGTCTGAGGGTTGCAAGTTCGAACCCGGTCGGCTCCCACTAAGTGCAGCTATTGTGGTAATGCCCACTCTTGACAAATATATATTACAATATGGTTTCTAGGATATTCTGTAATATGATGTCATCGATTAATAATAACTCCTAGAAAGTTCTTTCCCTAGAAATAGTTCCATGTCACAGTCTTTTCATGATAGAAAATTCCAGTAAGTTCTGAACTGGCACTGAGCCAGACAGCCAATATCAGTCACACAATTCTCCGTCTGGTACGCCAATATAACCCAGACAGTGAAAACAAGGCATCTGACTTATCAGTCAGAAGCTGTTGAAACGATTGCCACAACACATACTGTAAAGTTTAATTTATTCGAAAAAGAAATAAACAAACAAGCAACAATACTTACAATTTTTTACTTAATTTCACTTTTAAAACAAATCTTGAGTCTGGTGACTCCAACCCCATATCCATATCCATCACCACTTGATATTTTGGACGCGACATTAAGTCTTTGGGAGGATGACGTAATGTTACCTCATTTGCCATGAGTTTATGCATATCTGCAGTTGTGTCATATACCTTGGCATATCTAAAATAAGGTGTTCTTGTGCCAAAGGTAAAGTCGGTTAATTCAATTGATTCTGAAACAAATGGAAACAGTGAAAATAATATACTTGCGATGCTCTAGCTAAATAAGGTATTGCTAAAGGTAGCCCACTTACAGCAAAAGCAAGATAACATAGCATCGCATTGCCATGTAAAAGACCAGAGCTACATTATAAGTTAATAAAATAACAGTGGCTGCTCCATTCCTTTCGAGCGCATGTGCTTTTTTCCCAAATTTTAGTTTGTTGATATAAATAATCTAGCTAGATTGTCATGTCTCCACATGGCATATAGAAGGTCAAATTGTAAAATGAACAGGAAGTTACAACTATGACTGATGGCGCTTCATATTTGATGACTTTTCAACTAAACTAACCCGTTCAGTAGAAAGTTTAAGTGTAATCATTGTGAAATTGAGTGTCTGTCTATTGCCGAATATGCTTACAGGTGGCAAAGGGCACAAACTTTGTGTCTTCAGGACATTCATTTATCAATAAGCACTTTTTGTACTTTTACTGTTGAGCTGTTAAGCTCAGTAAAAAGGACATCAGATTTTCAGTCGTGAGACTCAGGTTTGAACATCCTGTGGTCAATCAGAACTCTATTTCTTGTCATCTCTCGGCATATCAGATTCATGATTAAGACACCACGAGTGATGACTCTGCAATCATCCCTCCCACTACATTGCTGTCTCCAAAATACACTTTATAACACAACAGTCCTATATGGAACTGGGTAACTGGAAGTAGCTGCCAAGATAGCCTTAAAGGGCTTCCATTTGAAAGCACTTAGTACAAAGCATTAAATTTAAGAAGCAAAGTCATCATCATCATCATCATCATCATCATCATCATCATCATCATCATCATCATCATCATCATCATCAACAACAACAACAATAACAACAAAAACAACAATTTAAAGTCCATTATTAATCCATGCCAGCATGGGTTAGACTGCTGATGTAATTGCAGATCTCCACTATGGATTATTCTGCACAAGTTCTCGACTGATTCCTTTAACACTTAGGTCTTCATTTACCACCTCCTCCCAGGTTTTGCAAGGCCTACCAGGCCTTCCCCTACCACCGATCTCAAGGTCTTGAAATTTCTGCAGCCAGCTGTCAGTATCACTCCTTTCAACATGTCCAAACCACCTCAGTCGTCTTTGACACATTACCTCAAGTATGGACCTGATGCCTAACAGAGTTCGAAGCTCCTCACAGGAACATCTGTCTTTAAGTGCGACACCACACATCCAATGTATCATTGCCATCTCATTTCGATGTATTCTTTAACAATCTTCAGCTTTGGCAGGCCATGTTTCACTACCATACAGCATCACACTGCATACAAAGGTGGCATAGATCTCTCCTCTTATTTTCAGAGATGTTGTTTTCGTAGTAAGAAGAGGTAGGAGTTGTCAGAACTTCTTCCACCCACTTCTTACCCTGGTGATACAACTAGATTCAGCTCCACCACGAGCATCCAACATATCACCCAGGTAACAGAATTTGTCCATCACCTCAAGACTATAACCAAAAAGCATCACTTTCTCAGCTTCCTCTGCAAGTAGTTTACCATGAAGGCATTTCCTGCATACAAATCTGTGGCACTAGCAAGTTTGCATTTGATGCCACTCCATTTTGCATGAACCCAACATTTGCACGTAGGGCAAAAGATCAAGTTCCTTTCGATGCCATTTTGGCAAACACCACAAGGAAACTTTCCAACTTGTGTTGGAGCTTTTGGTCGTGCTTACATATCATCACCTTCATTTTTCGGTTACTAACCTGTAAACCCTTCTGTTCTAGCCCAGTTTTCCAGTTAACAACTTTCCAGATTTTCGATACTTTCAGCAATCAACAGGAGATTATCTGCATACAGCAGCTCCCAAGATAGTCCAGCTCTGAATCCTCTTGAGAGTGTTTCAAAGACAATAATAAAAATACACAGGGTATAAGACAGAGCCTTGATACACCACCACTTCCACCTTGAAGCATTCATCAGGGGTGCCATTTAATGTCAGTTTACTTCAATTAATAAGATACACTTTACCCAAATAATAACTTCTAACCTTGCACAACATATCAATTAAAAGAGGCAGTGATTTCATAGAAGAAATGCCAAGGTCAAACTTACCAATAATATTAGGCTTGGATGATTCCAAGACAGGATCTATTGCACTTTTCATCAGATAAAAAACTGACCTATCACTGAAAACCCACCTATGAGAAGATAAAGACAAAAATATATTGCATAACTGACATAATATAAGTATTTAATATAAGTAGTAACCATGGCAAATTTTTTAAAAATAATATGAAATTGAATATGTACCGTTTATCAACTGGTAAAGTACTCAATAAAAAGGCTTTTTTCATTTTCTATATATAGGCAGGTGTAATGTACAATCCTCAGACTCAAAGAACAGCACTCAAACCTCTGTGCCATCCTGACACATAGATGTGGTTAAAGCTTTCCAAAGTCCTCGGCGTCACTATCCACAAACCCATTGGTGGGTAAAAGTGATTTTTTATTCCTTTTTTGTATATGTATAAAAAATGATAGATATTGTTATAATTCCTTGCTATGATTGTTTCTGTTAGGCCATACAGTGACTTTGCTTTGCACCTGCTAGGCTCTCTCTCAATTCAGCTAATGTGGTAATGCTCCACTCATGACTATATGTATATAACAAATTGAACAATAATATATAAACTATAATATAGTATACAAACAATAAAATGTGAACACACTGGCCTACATGGGACAACGATTGCAGGTGTGCTAACTATTGCACACCTGAAGCCAACGAGGTGTGTGGTGGCCTGTGGTAGTCTGTGGTGGCACACAGCAACAACCTCCATTGTAAATCACGGCATGCAATATTTTGCACACCTGGGAAGCACCAGAACATGTGCATGTGATCACATGCCTTTTCCAAGAAAGTCTTGCACAATAGAAGACTCTTCCTTGATCAGGCAACCTTCAATTCCACTTTGTGAAGCATCAGCTTGAATAATGACTCAGGTCTATTTGTTGAAGACTGTTTCATTTACTCAAGTGATGGCTGTTTGTGTTCCCCATACCAAACTGTTATATACTCCTCTGGATGAGACAGAGTTGTCGAAATTCCAGAGTCACACAAGAGACAGCAGGCCTTGACTTCAGTAACACTCTTGTATTAACAATGCTATTTTACAAGGCATTTATTTAGTTATAAACGTACAATTTTTAGAGATAGCACAATTACAAGGAACAGGAATAAAAGCTATATACAGGAAACAAACAAATTTACTGCATACATGATTCCTGTTTACACATGGTGAGTTTTAATCACACAAGGGATCCAAGTTACATCACAAACGTGTTGCACATTCTTCTCTAGTAATGCTCCCAAGGTCCTATGATTTCAAACATGTTCAGGATATACTGTGACAAGCAAGTTACCATTCCAAGGAGTCATTATAGGCCTTCTTTGTCTACTGGTAATGGTACTTTTATTGCATTTGTATTACATTTTCATTTCAGGAAACTAATACATGTTTCAGAGCTTAGTTATGTTCTACTCTGTCTCATTCAGTAATGATGTCATCATTCATTACTAAAACTCCGCATATCTAAGTGCTATTATCAATGACAATATTTCTGTGCTACACTGGCAGATCCAGAAATTCTCAATAGCATATTTTGAAATCAAAACTGGACAATGGCCTATGATGATTCCACATTAAGTTTGCATGGCTGGAAGACTTGGGGTGCCCTTGTCTAATGACCTTGTTATTGTTATTGTCATTGCACAGCCTCGAATGCTTTAAAATCTTGTAGTGGGAAAAATATGCCAGTGAATAGTGTGATGAAAATTTGTCACTGTCTCATAAACTGTGTTTAAGGATGACATCAGTGATGCTTGCAGGATGCTTCTTGTCCCTGACTTTGGACTAGGTTAATTGCTTTGTTAAGACCTCAGGGTTGCAGAAAAGATCTCAGACTTCTGTTTTCTTTTCCACAATAACTAAGCTCTTCACCCAGTCTGTCACCTTGTCAACTTTGCTGATAACACTCATACTGACTGAATTCTCCTACATTTTCTTGTATTTAGGCAATTAGCATTTCCATGGTGGGTGTATTCTATTCTATTAAGCATTCTCATAAAATAGGGTATAGCATTAAGCATCTATAAGTTCAAGTTATTAAATACATCCTTCAACTCCTCCAGATTTTCTCATCCCCCTTTCTTCATACTTTCTTTCATGTTCCTGGTAACAGTTATCATTCCCAACCTGCAGCATGTTTTGAGACCATTTGGTGGTTTTGCTTTGTTAGCACTGACCACAGAGAATTACAGTTATGGCAATCATGGCCAAATGTTTTGCATTCTTTTGGGCTTGATTCTTGTGTACCCACAACATGTGCATTGTTTCTTACTTTCTATCTTCCAGTATTGGTCTCCTTGTCAGGGCTACAGTTTAGAGTCCATTTCTGCTTCCAATTGTGTTACAATTCAGCAATGTTCTTTTCCACTGGAAAGGGCTTCATGGGTTTCATGTGCTCCACTCAAATACTGTGTAAAAAACTGGAGCTAATTTGTAGATGACACTTATAGTGGAATCAAATATGCATCAGTGAGAATGACGGAACTGAATTTTTTTTGGATTTTAACCTGGGCACTAGATGATCAATGAAAAGTCATTATTACCGTGGTTGTTATATATACAGGTAGAGAGAGAGACAAAACACTGATGGATGACAAACAGTAAATTCATTATTCAGAGTTTCATGTCATGACGGATGAGCTTCAGATGAATGGGACTTCATTAATTATACATTGCATATATATACAAAGTGTCAGTCATGCTTTGCGATTTCAGTGACAAGTGTGTGTGTGTTTGTGTGTGTGTGTGAGTGTGAGTGGAGCATTACCACAATAGCTGTACTAAGTGGGAGCTGACCAGGCTCAAACTGGTAACCCTAAGACACAAAAGCCAACACCCAAACCTTGATGTCTTCATAGCACAAAGATTTGGTCAAGGGCTTTCAAAGTTCCCAGTATTAAAAGACGAAACCCAGCAGTGAGTAAGGGGAAACCATTAACGTTTTCTTTGTTTTGGCTTAAGCCTTCATCAGTGTCAGATAGATGTAGCATCTCAACAGACAAAGTGCTTTGATATATTTGTCAAGAGTGGAACATTACTATAATAGCTGCACTAAGTGAACCCAACTGGGCTTTAACTTGCAACCCTCACACTCAAAAGCCAAGACTCAAACATCTGTGAGCTCATGGCAAAGTCTTAGTATCACTTTCCAGAAGCCCTACTTATAAATCTCATGCCACATATATAAACTAATTTCACCATAGTGCACCAGTAGTTATGGTGAATGTATACAGCTCCTCTGGGACCTTGAATGGATCGTGGAGGGCATAATTTGCATTGTGGTATATGACATGGGGGTGTCCCAGACTGTATAACTGGTAATATGGAGACGGTATTTTCTTTGATATTGTCGTCGATAAGGTGATCTTGTAGTGTCTAAAAATAGTTTGACCATTTGCAGCAGTAAATATGTCAGGTTGACAGTCAAGAGACCCTTACTGAAAAATTTGGTGGTCAGTCACTACAACCAAACCTCATTCTTTTAAAGACCACCTTGTTTACCTCTGTCTGAATAACAGCGAAAAACAAGGCAACTTTGAAACATTTTTGGTTCTGAATAAATGCTGACAAGTTGTACTTTTGAGGAGTCCTCTCAACACAGTCATACCCTATCAGATTGTACAGATCCAAATAATTTTAAGATGGCAATGCCCAGGAAACAAACAAGCAGCATGAAAGCACAATTGATTTAAAATTGCCATTTCTGACAGGGAGCTTGAGAACCCCCTGTCAACATGTTCATTGGCAGTTATACAAAGGCAGTCTTTTACATACAGTGTGTAGCATATTCTCAGGTAAAGACGACCCATTTAAAATTCAATCTACAAAAGGACATGTTATTGCACGCTTGGCCAAAGATCATAAGAATGTCATTTTGTGTTCAGGCTTGTTGCATCTTAGGTACAAAATCCATTAACATATTCCCATTTGTCTGCGTTAAAACTTACAATAGTGATTCATGCGTATAGAGGTACAGTCTGATCTTTTATGAGGGAAAACTATCTATTCATTAACAACAAAGGGTTCTCTGCTAATGAAACTGCCAATCAATTTTCGAAACAAGGCCTAAGTTAACAAATGGTCACTGCCACCAAATATGTTTGCTACCATTGTTTACGTTGTCAACATCAGAGGATAAACGATACTTCAATGTTTTGTTGGCCTTTCCTCGATCCTTGTAATAGTGGCATCGACATTTTGAAGTTCATGATTTCAAACAACACAACTCATTGTCAACATAGCTCTTTTTACGACTGAATAAAGAATTTGCATTGCGTGTTTCCTATTGTGCAGTCCCTGATTTGCAAGATTATTGATATGGTATATAGCATCACTGTAGATTTAGATCTAACTGAGATGAATCAAAGTAATTTATGTATCACTACAAACCAAAATTAGAATAACACGTCAACAGATAAGTGAACAAGTATCGCAATAACTGTATACCAAATATTAAGATCTGTACTTACCAACGATTCAATAAAAAATTTAACCACTCAACAGTCTCTGCATGTTCAAATGCCCTTCTTCTATGCTCCAAGATTTCTGCTTCGCGAAAGGCAAAGTTTTGAATTTCAGCAACTTTTTCTCTCCAGTTTAGAAATGCAACGACACATAAGGCTATTGGAAAAGGCCATGACAAACCGACTTTGCCAATGAGATAAGCTGCAAAGATCAAAACACATATTCCCGCTGCCAAACGAATGGTATGATATTTGTTAAATTTCCTAAAATCGCTAGCATTATCGGTCTCATCCAAAACATGGTCAATGACTCCAGAGCCAGATGAGGATTCGGCCTCATCTTCGGCATCCGTTTCGCCGTGTTTGTCCTTTTTCCCCATTAAGGGTTCTCGCTAGACCTTCCAATCCTTAAATGTGACGAATCGCCTGGTTGGTGTACATGAACCACCATTTGAAATGCGAGTATTTTCATTCGTATAAAGTTAACATCAGACGAGTGTTTGTTTTCACCGATTAGCGTGCAATCTCCACTTCGCTGTGGTCAAATGATTAGCAACTGCGACAATTCAAAATCACCTCATCGAAACATACCATTGTACTTGTGGTTTGTTTATAGGTTGAGCAATACATACCTGGACCCTTTGCATCTGCCACAGTAAAACGACTATCAATGAAGTGTGACCAATGCAATGGACAATACTCTACGATGCACAACTAATGGGTGGGCGTAGTCACTGACCATCTTTGATGACTTCTGTCTGTAACGGGTGCCAGAGTTCATGATTTGCAGGGACAGACCACCATAAGTGGACCTATCTAGTCATCTAGTGTACGTGTACAACCATGATAACTATTACCATGGTACAACACGACAATGGCATGTCGTTACCGAGTAAAATTCGGGGTGGACGTCCAGTAAAGACGCGATATGCACTTGAAAAAGAGGATTAATATTTGTTGGGCAACTCCTTGATATTAAACTGATCCCACTACTGTTGTTATTCCATACGGACTGGTATTTGCTTATTTATAGTTTTTTGCTTTTAATCAAGTTTTACCACGAATCTGCCACCTGCAATGATTATCTATAACGAGTTATTTTCACCATCGAGTCATGTACACATTTCGAACAAACCACAATTCATGACAGTATGGTTTCAACTGGTGACGCTAATCCTCCAAGGACCACACTGAATGGTCCTCGGGTAAGATCAGAAGTTGTTTTAATGCAATCGACTATCTGAGTTTCGAACTGAGGTCTCCCAAATGCAAATCTGATGTCTTGTTCTGTGTAATTTCCAGAATCTTAGTAATTGCATGTCTATTCCTGCAAACACGATCTAGTAACTCGCAAGATGGAAATTAATAGAAGTCTTGCAGGTACCAAGCAAAATTCCTATAAACGTGAAAGCCAACAGACAGCCTGACAGGGAAATAAATGCACAACTTGACAACAAGCATTGAACCTTTCACCCATTATTGTTGATATATCCAGCTCAACAGACAGGTCACGTGTACACCCCTAATCTGACTCCTTATTGAAGTCCACTTGATCGTTTACTATAAGTTGACTTATGTGTGAGCCAAATTCTGACAATTCATGACTTTTATACTAGACGTTATTAGTTAAGCTAAATTATTAGCGATGGCACAGGAAGCCAACCTTCATCGTCTGTTGCCATATATTGTAACTTGCACATGAGCACATGATATCTTATGTATTGATATCGACAATTAATTTTAACTAGTACTAAATGCTCCACTCGTGGCCAAAAAGTGGCATGAACCAGTGTTTTAAATTTACTTTCTGATATTTGCCTGACCGATACAAGGCAGATTATTAAAGAGTGAAATCAACTATTGTTTCTTCCATAGTGTTATTGTGTTTTTGCATTAATATGGAAGGCAATGTCGTCCATAAGAGTAATAATTAAGAACATGTTTCTTTGCCTAACAATTGCATTGCGAATTAATTGCAAATTCAGAATATCGAGGAAAATTTATTTTCTGTGATCTACCTACATTAAGAAGCACAGCACTGCATTGATATCCTTCTATGCAATCAATGCTAATTACCAAAACAAATTGCCCAGCAATTTGAAAATGTGACCGTGCAGAGCATGATTTCGCGTATTACTTTTTACTTATGCAATATCATTCTGGATAATACCCCAACTGATCTTTATTCTTTATTTCTTTTATCGTTAACAGTCATCTCAACATGATATAACTGATATGATAAAATGGAATGTTAGAAACAAGATTGTTAAGTAACCTGAAGAAATATTCTCTTGGCCATTCTTTTTACCATTCTTCTATTATCCTTTAACCATTCTTTACCATTCATTAAACACTGTCTTAACTACACTTTTACTATTTTCTATCATTCCTTTATCATTTTTTACCATTCTTTTAACCATTCTTTAATCTTTACCCATTTTAATACCCAAACTAAACTGCCTGATTTACTCTTTTATAAAGCACGGAAGTAATTAATCTAACCAGGCTGATTTGCTATTTTATTAAGAACTGGGTTAGTTCAATTAGCTTGGCTGATTTGCTATTTTATAAAGCACTGGAGAAATTAAACTAGCATGAGTGATTTGCACTTTGTAAAGCTCTGAAGCAAATTAACTAGTCAGACTCATTTGCTCTTCTATAAAGAACTGCAATAGTTAAACTAGACTGGCTGATGTTCTCTTTTATAGAGAACTGGAATAATTAACCTAAACTGACAGAATTGCTCTTTTGTGGAGTACTGGAGTAATTTAACTAGCATGGATAATTTACTCTTTTATTAACAACTGGAGCAGTTAAATTACCTTGGCTGATTTGCTCTTTTATAAAGCAATGGAGTGATATAACTGACCTGGCTGACTTACTCTTTTAAGCACGGATTAGTTAAACTAGTCAGTCTAGACATACTCATTTAACCATAGGAGTAATTAACCTAAACTGGCAGAATTGCTCTTTTGTGGAGTACTGGAGTAATTGAACTAGCATGGATAATTTACTCTTTTATTAACAACTGGAGCAGTTAAATTACCTTGGCTGATTTGCTCTTTTATAAAGCAATGGAGTGATATAACTGACCTGGCTGACTTACTCTTTTAAGCACGGATTAGTTAAACTAGTCAGTCTAGACTTACTTATTTAACCATAGGAGTAATTAACCTAAACTGGCAGAATTGCTCTTTTGTGGAGTGCTGGAGTTATAAAACTGGCCTGGACGATTGGCTCGATTATAAAGCACTCAAATAATATAACTGGCAAGACCGAAATACATTTTTGTAAAGCACCAGAACAATTAAACTAGCATGGCCTATTAACTCCTTTATAAAGCACGCAGTAATTAACCTAGCCTCCGAGACTTGCTCTCTTATAACGAACCGGAGTAATTAAATTAGCAAGGCCGATTTGCTTTATATAAAGCACTGGAGTAATGAAACTACCAAGGCTGATCTATCTTTCCATGAAGAACTGAAAAAATTAAACTAAACTGGCCGATTTGCTCTGTTGTAAAGGACTGAAGTAATTAAACTAGACTAGCTGATTTACTCTTACATAAAGAACTGGAAAAATTAAACTAACATGGCGGACAACATCCGGTGGACAGGATGATTGGCACCTTTATGAAGACCAGGAGTAACTAAACTAGACTGGCCGAATAAGTCTTGCATAAGAAACTTGAGTAAATATACTAGTTTGGCTGATTTGCTCTGTTATAAAGGACTGGAGTAAGTAAGCTAGACTGGCCAATTTGCTCTTTTAGAAAGAAAGAGAGCTATTAAAGTGGACTGGATGATTGGCTCCATTATAAAGAGCACGAGTAATTAAATTAGACTGGCTGATTTACCCTTGTATAATAAACTTGAGTAAATATACTACTTTGGCCAATTTCCGCTGATGTAAAGGACTGGAGTAAGTAAGCTAGACTGGTCAATTGGTTCTTTTGTAAAGAACTAGAGCAATTAAAGCGGACTGGATGATTGACTCCTTTATAAAGCTGAAGTGATTAAACTAGACTGGCCGATTTGCTCTTGTA
>JANTCA010002342.1:0-11407 GCA_024741275.1 Chironex yamaguchii | reverse complement strand
TATAGATATCTTACCGAAGTCAAAAGCAATGGCCAAATAACCAACTCGTCTGTGCAATTATTGCCTCAACTGGTGTGTCAATGTGCTTTTATTAAATGGCAACGAATATATATGCATAATGCAGCTATTATGGCAATGCTCCAAATTTGACAAATATCTCAAACCACTTGTGATATATAGATATAAGCAAACTATGGGGAGAAGTTTTTTGGTTTGGCCTCAGCCTGAACTAATATGTCATTTTATAAAATGTAAATTAACTTCAGTCTCATTTCTCTACTAATTAAAAAATCCTAATTGATTGAATCATAATACTGTGACATGGAGAATACCTGTCAAGAACATGCAGGAATTCAAAAACGTTATCTAGGCTTTCTCCATATCAAAGGAAAATGAAACATTTTTACCACACACTCTAGCACTTGCCAACAATCAAATAATCATGCTAACCACAATACAGCACTCATGCCATACCCAAAATGGTGCAAGATCACACATGCATGCCTGAGGACATGCCTTGTTGGCCAAGGAGTGTGGTTTATTAAATGAGTCATATTCTTGTTCATTTCATCTCCGGAACAAAAACCATGAGTTAACACTTGTTCTGATTGCACCATAGACTTTTTGGCAAAATCATAACAGAATCTTTTCATTCCAAGAAAACTAGAACTTAGCAGCAATCCAATTGTTACCAAGCATTAACTTATTAACATGCATTTCTAGTCATTAGTCATCATCAGGGAAACTGTGACACTCCTGTAAAAAGCTGAAGACCTCGACATACAACATGAAAGATATAGGAAATTGAGAACTTGTTCTCACTTTGGAGGTGTTCCTAAGCTTGATTCAACCATATCATGATAGTGTGTAATGAGCAGATGGGAGACCACCTTCCTCACTTATAGCAGTTGTTAGCATTAACCTGTCTGACTGATTGAGCGTTGTGGGTGCATAACTTATCATAAATCTCCAGTGAAGGCTTTAAACAAACTGACTCTCTGTCTCCAAAACTAATACTGACAAATAGTAGAACATAAAACGAATATATATTCCGGCCAAAAATGTGATCATACAATAATATAATTACACAACTGTTCAAGACCAAACTATATTGCCAAATGATCACATCAAATGCATACCCTAAACTTATTATGCAGTGTTTATTTTGCTATGTGTATATGATTACACTCCACGTGAGTCTATAGCCAAGGCAAAATCTTTTAACATGCAGTCTTAAAGAAATATAAACAAATGACTTTTGTTGACGAAAGTAAGTACTGTATAAAAACTGGAATCTAAGGGCTGATATACGCATAGAAACAACCTCATTAACAGAATCCGCAAAAGTAGAAATTCCCAAGCTATTCATTGGTAGTCTGTTTAATAAGTTGTTGACCTTACCTGACATAAAGTGACAAATGCTAGGCCAATACTGCCCACTTTCCCTCTTTATCCAGACTCTTACCGATCTAATAAAGATAATGGATTAGATTCATGTTGATAAGCTATTTCAAACTCTATTCATTACTATTGCGTCAGAGGTCTCGGTAAAGTTCTGCAGTTAGTCTTATATGAACATATGTACTGTCATTTAGCATATGACAAGTTCAGGTAGTTTTTCCGCTTTCGAATTGCCTAACTCAAGCACTTCCAAACCCTTATCATGAACTTTACGTTCACCGTCTGGGGATAAGCCATCTTGTATTCACCGGAAATGTTGTCAAAATATTGAGCAATTACAAACCCAATGGGATATAACATTAAACTTACTTGTCTCCAGAAACCGTTATAACTGCATCTTCGTGTGGTACAAATTTAGCCATATGCACTGCATCGGTACATCCTTCTAACTTACTAATTAAAGTGGGCTTTGCTGCCTTTTTTGAAGAACTACTTCTCCTATCTTGAATTTCAGTTGCCATTTTCCTTGCAATTTTCGGAGTACCGTATCCAGGGTCTGGAAACCAGTTTTGGTTAAGAGGGCAAAGGTGATTTTGAAGTCACAGGACTAGCATGCCAAACAAGATCTCTATTTTCCAAACAAGGAACAATAATGCCTCCTTTTGAAGTCTTGAATACAGTACCGCCCACTAAAAAAACTATGTAACGACCAGAGTGGTTGATATTCAAGTCAACTCACCTTTTAGATCACGTGAGACGGTGTACTCGTGCTACCATGAACACAGCCAGTGTAGTGGTGTCTCGGGGGTACCCAATATCCATGCATCAAAGAAAGACTGGGGATAGGGATCCTGGAGTCCAGCACCGTAGATTTCAAAGGGCCTGTTGCATCTAAGCTTATCTTAAGCGAAAAGTTTTGTGACCAACCCCTTAAAAATTTTCCTTTCAATTGTGCATTTTTGTATGAATCTAATGGTTTATCTTTTCAAAAGTGGGGGCTCCAGACCCCTTCTCCTAACTGCTTCACCACTGGGTCGGACCACTAGTTCCACCGATATGTGATATGCCCCAGAAGAAAAACTGGAAAAGATAATATCTTGCATCTTATCCTGTGAGAAGATGCCTCTTTTTCTCCACCTACGTAAATTACAGGTTTTGGAACAAAAAAAACATAACGTTCAGTTGGACGGACTCCATACCACAAGACGATACAAAATTCTCGACTTAACTTAAGGCAGGAAGAATACAGCTGTGAATAACGTGTGATGAATATTTGCGTTACTTCGTATTTCGATCAAAATTAAAAAGTCCTCGATAAAAATGACAGTGACTCAGGTTAAGAAGATGGACCTTGTAGTGATAAGCATCGAAATAGGTACTGCGAGTTCATAGACACTATTGTCTTTTTAGATTTGAAAGCCCATTAAGATTTCTTAAAACAATGAATTGACTATTTGAACTTACATTTAGTAATTAAAAAAGGAATTTCCTAATAAGAAAGGTTTGCAAGATGTTAATGTAGCATTTTTTGATTACTTACGCATTTATATTGATCAAAATCCTGCGGCAGTTCACAATTTATATTCTTTTGGGGAGAGTTGGTAGGAGAGCGGACCGACGTTGTGAGTACTGTCGTCTAACCCATTCATATGTTAACCCTCTTTTTTCCATACTAGGCTCTTAGAACTGCATCGCTGACGAGCTATAATGAGCCAAATGAAAGTCAAGGCAGAAATAGTTAACTTTATTGGCATGGAAGGTTATGCACTTCAACCAAATGATTCAACCCTACACATTTTTGCGTTATTTGTGTAATCATCGCTAAAGCTCTTACTGGGGCCAAGAGCTCGATGGAGTCCATCCTGTTAAGATTGACCAGTCAATCGTCCAACAGTCAGTTGTAGCTTATTTTCTTTACCATTAATTACGTAATAAATGCCAGCGTTCGCAGTTAATCCTGTTACAAAAAACGAACTCTGTAGCATAACTACAGTGTAGACCAGAAATATTCTTACAAAGCTTCTTTTAAGAAAACATTTTGAATTTTGTTTATATATAGTTTTCTTAACTGAGAGCATTGATCAGGAGGGTACTAGGAGCCAGATCCAGTGTGTAATGTTCATTAATTCTTCGGAAATTTGAACTTAACAAGCCTGGAGCAATACAAAGGACCTTATTTGTTCTGTACGTCAAGGAACTTTGGTAGATATTTACTCGGTTACTCCATGTGTGATACAGCTATCCCCGACCAAAAAACGAACTATTATTCGTAATGACAACTACGCCCACCATGCATGACGGATCTTATATCCTGTGAAATGGTCACCAAACGTGAAGTATAAAGTGACACATTGTGAGTTAATTTATAGTGAATGTTCTTGACTTTTACAAGTCGACTTTCTGCAACATTCATTCAGACTTTAGCAATAAAAGAGCTTAAACATTGCACTTTTCCTCTTAGGTTTTCTCGGTGTTTATGTATATATTTTCCATTTATTTGAGTCTTCTGTAATTACCTGCATCTTTTAGAGCTTAGTAACCAAAAGGTTCTACAGACTGGTCCTTACCTTAGGGCCTACATTGTCTATGGACGAGGAAACTCGAATGCCCACTCGTCTACTCTTGAAAGTGATCATCGACACAACAAAACATGAAACCTTAGGAAAGAGCAAACACCCTATAGACATAACATTACTACCGCTCAAAATCAATTTCTTGGTCAATTACTGGTATTATCTTACACACTTTTGCAGCTGGGTATTATTCTTTTAATCCGATCTCGATGAATGAGTCCCATGTGGAAAAAGATCGAATTTTGAAGCTGCCTTATCGCAGATCTTTACTTGTTGTTCGATATGTAGAAAACCTTGCTTGGAGTAGGGCTATCAAACTCCTCTTTGCAGGTCAAATTTTATCACGCTTCACTAAATGTGTTACGGTGGGACCATTGTATGATAGTTGGGTATATTTCACGCTCCTCCTATAAGAAGAAGAAAGTGGATCGATCGATTTCTTCTCCAAAATACCAGTTTACGTAACAATCTTATATTCTAGAGTTTTCCCTGTCAGATAAGTTTATACTTTGCTATATTTGCTTTAAAGTTTTGGATCACTTGGCATTGCTTCTGAAGAGCAATAAAACAGTGACGAACGAGGTTCATTCTTTACTAACCATGACTGAGTGCGTATCATTGTTTTGTTTTTAAAATATATCTTAGTTTGAGGCTCGACAAGCGACGTGATAGAGATAAAACAAAATAAAGTAGCTTGGAGAAATGGATACAAATTTCAGCGTAAGGCACTAACAAGTAATTGCTTAGATAGTTCACTATTACAATTCATTACCCGTTTGAAAAAGATTATATATCAACCTCTATACTAGGAAGCAGTATCGATAAAAGAAGTGAATAAGGGATTGTACTAACAAATAACTAAGTTAACTAAATAAATGAATACGTAATGAATGAATACGTAGTCTGAAATGCAAGCCATAAAATCTTGCTTGAGATCTTGCGATGATATTGAAAGTTAATTTATCATCCAAAAATGACTCAAAGAAATGTAAAAAACTCGTTATTGGAGCTGTTTTCTTCTACTTTGTACATTAACAAAGTGTTGTCGTTTATGTCAATTATATCTGATATTTCTTAGGGTTCATATAAGCGGCCCAAAATAATTTGTTTCTTCACTTGTGTGGCTAAAATTCGTCTCCGCGTGGCTCATTAGATCTTGGTTTATAGTCAACTATGCCATATCAAACGTCAATCATTCCAGTACATGACAAAAATTCCAGGTAGCCTCCTTGAAACCTCGCTTATCGAATAGCCCATATGAGTTTGATTAAGTAAACCCTATTTAAATTGAACGAATTTTCCAATGGAAACATGTCCTCTTCATATTTTCCAATCCAATATTGCGCTTCTTGTCTCTGATGTTGACTTCAGCTGAATGTTGATCATGAGAAAATCGTTAATTCTGATTCAATCTTCTCAGAATGTCGACGCAGACCTCCGTTAGGTGAGGCCTCTTTTGCCGATCACTATATAAGTCTACATTTGTTTTATGGCCAAGATATGTAACATCGGCAATCACGTGTAAATTCTCATATATTTTCGTAAGATTATTTCCGTATTCTTTGTCGACTTGTGACATGCTGTCCATAAGAGTTCCTTCCGAGCATTAACACTTTTTAGGCACTGGTGTTCGTACTTCAAGGTAACATTTGCTATTATTTGTGTGACTGTTTACCGGTAACCAAAATTGCAATTCAGTAAACTCAAGCAGACGTTGTCCCACTCCTAAGAGTTGAGTCATGATCAATGTAATATTAGCTGATGATTGATAACGTAGAAACCACAAACCACAAGGTGGCATGAATACCAAGAGAAGTCGAAACAAGTTAACGTTGGAGGATGAACAGTTTGATTATTTTGGAAAAGAGAAACCACAGAGAATTTCAAGATTTAGGCAGGCTAATGCACTTGCTGGTCAAGGGGATTCTAACAGAAAATAGTAATCTTATAGTTTTCTGCAGAAAAATCAATAACAAATAAATGCACCGTGTCTTATTCGTCGCGGGACCCCTCTAGCCCGCAGACCTCCTGGTGACGACGCTGGTTGTCCTCTTTCTCAACGATACTGGCTGGTAATGCTTATATCTATGAGTCCTGGACAGTATCAACAGACGCGGACAGAGCACATGTTTCAGAATGTTCTAGAAAGACCACTTCACTACAAGGTGGTGCATAGCCTAGTGAGTCATTGGGCCACATGCAGACGGCACGTCACATTCTCGGGGCTTGCAAAGACACTACTCGAAGGCAAAGCACAAAATTCAAAATAAAGCAAATTTCTCGTCACGTCAATGATGTTTTAATTTCATGACCGAAAAGAGATGATTTGTTCGCCAGCAGAAGGCTCTAGGTACGAAACGTTTCAATTTTATACTTTGACATGCCACACAATTGCTGTTTAGAAGTACTATTTAGCTTCTCATTTCAAGTTTTTTCCATCGGCAAACGTTAAATTTTTCCTTCCGTTTTTAAAAATTTCTACCGGTTTTCACCGATCACCGGTCGTTATTTGGATCCTGAATGTAAGAACAATTTACTGGAGTGGACTTGAGCGGCGATTGACGACACTCAGAGTATCAGAGAAGCTAAAGGAAAGGAAACTCTTCTGTCTTCTGTAGCACCTGCCAGTAGTTTCTGTTGGGTGCCTTTAATAAAGATCTGCTCTTTTTCATTACTTTCTAGTTCTCCATTTAATTTATTTTTGTAATTTCCCTTCGTAGCTTAAGATACTGTATGACAAACAATAGAGGGTAGTGTTTTCTTTCAGAAGTCCATTATGATTTGTACTTTGTCGATTTAGAATTTGGCGGGAAATTATTGCATAACCGACGCAGGCGCACATGGAAAGTCCTTTTACATGCCTGTTTCAAGGGGGAGAAGATGGCGAACGAACAGCAGCAATTTGAAGCACTGGTGGGCGAACTTATGTCCCCACAGAACGATCTACGCAATCAAGCAGAAGTATGTTCACTTGTAGAATCTATAATTTGTTTAAAAATGTGTTTTTTGATTTTTCAAAAATATATCCTCTGACGTTTCAGTTCGTCAACTCGATATGACCGACCGCATGATCTAGTGTGTACTGTGTACTGAGAGTGATTTGGTAAGTCCAACTTCTATTGCAGTATACCACGTGGCGTCATAAGTATCATTCTGTTTTCGCATAAGGCTATGGTTACAAAACTTTGTGGTGAAGACTAGCTTACCTGATTAATGTCGCAAATTAAAATTCGACGTTCCTTGTCGGACCATTCCCTGAGTTATGGTCAGCATGTTTCATGAAATTTAACCTCGCTCACTCAGCACTTTTTATCGTCTCGTCGAGACAAACTTGAATTTTAAGTTGACTTTAAATTTACTATAAACTGTTTTGTTCAAATTTGTTCTTTTCCCCTTTTTGTAGTGTATTATTTTAAGGTTTGAATGTGGCCTAATTCAACTTCATGCCCTTGCGCAATTATCTGGCAAATTCAATCAATTGAATTGGTACATTTTTGCTTCTTTGCTAAATTTCACTGCCGAAAGCTAGTGAAGTCTTTATCCTGAGCACTAGACATATCCTCATCGGCTTTTGAATTAGCTTAACTCGCTAGGCTTGGCCGCCGATCGCGATTAGACCACAAACGTTATCAACATTAATGTTGACACCAGTAGATAAACGGTTGTCATATGGCACAACCAAGGCTGCAGGGACTAATTTTTTCGTCCGCCTTGCAGCCAAATATATTTGCAAACATACAGTCAGTTAAGCTGAGTTAAAATGTAAAGGGCGTGTAGCTAGTTGTTGGCCTGTGTCTATTTTTCTTTAGTGTTGCTATATCTAGTTGTGGATGCAGTTATTTTTAGACTATTTTATAGCTATCTTGCCTTAAGATCATGACTCCATAATCAATTTTGTTGTTTAGCTTTGGGTGTTTATTAGAACCCTTCAGTTCTTAAAGTAGAGTCACACCATCCCTAGTTCACGTTTCATAAGTCAGGAGACGTAATAGATGATAGTTCAAGCAGATTTTACAACATAGATACGCCTGTTTTTGGGAAGACGGTTTTTCAAATTAATTGGAACTGCCTAGTATGTACCTTGTAGTCCAGTCATGGATCTGTCTGGCAATGGGCAGTTATAGCCGCTAAGACGTTGTTAATCCTCTTATAATTGAGTGTTGTTAGTTATTGAAGCCATGAATGTTAAATGCCAGTTTATTAGCCAGTAAATGTTTTCATTTTGCCTGAGGTATGCTTTGATCCCTTTGATAATTTGTGACATTGCCCCAAATAAACATGCTCTCGTCTGACACTCTTGAGAGTATGAATAGACAGAGTAAAGTATAAATGTATGATAAGCTTTTTAAAGGGAACATAGATGAATCTAGCCAATCATAAGCAAAGAAAAATGACATGTAGTTGTATGGGTTTTATGGTTCTCATGGATATCAAAGCTTTCCTATCATTAGTTACTTCCTTGTCCGTTATCATCACTAACTGCTTCACACCAAGCCTGTTGCTCATCCTGTACCTAAATGTTTGTCAACTTTACCAGGGATATTGTCTTTGATTTGAACCATTGTAGTTGATAAACAAACATAAAAGTACCTTTTGTACAAACATTTGCCAGTGATGTCCTGTAAGGTTCTGCAGATTAATATAATTCCATGAATGGTTTGAGAAATAGAAGTCCATGATCAAGCCTATATTATGTGCTTCCTGTATTTTCATTTTCTGTTTGCACAAATTACATAAAATTGTTAAGGCTCCATACATGATGATGTGCTTTTTAACCCTCTCCTTACTCTTCCTTGATCACCAGATCTACTTGAAAAATGGAGTCTAAATCACTTGCATTGTTGTTAAAAGTCACTACTAGGTACATGATATGTCATTTGGCTGTTAATATACCTTGTCGAGAAGCCTGAATGTTGAACACATACTTGACATATAGCAAGTTGTTTTTTTATCAAAATATTCTTTGTTATTGTGTCAGATGCAATGTGAATCAGATTTTTTAACTCATATATAGGATGAATAGCATAACTAGTTTTGAAAAATTAATTTTTTGCCTGCTATCTTTCTTGTTGAACTACAAACTGTTTCGTCTTTTTAGGTTCAGTATAATGCCATAGATGAACCTACGAAACTACAGTTCCTCATGGGAGTACTGCTTGCATCAACAGACGTTGAGGTAAAAGTATTAGATTTAGATCTCGCACTACTATCATTATGATAACTACTGTAAGTGTGCATACATGTGCTTTCTGATAAGTGACATAATGCATACGTAGTGATGCAGTCATCATATCATGACCTCAAATTCACCTCTGAGGAACAACGTCCTGGTAGCTCACTTGTCGAAGGATCTGCCCGGTAAGCAGAAGGTTGCGGATTCGGCTCCTGCCCTGGACGTACGATTTGTTTCTCAGAAAAACAACAATCTAACTCCAATTTCGATACAACACAAACGGTCATAACTGCAGAGTCACAAACAAGTCACAAACTAACTACACATGTATACATCTTCTGTATGGTATCTTCTTGCACGCACAATTTGCTGGTCACTCAACAAACTCAGGAATCAGATTTGATGATCTGGCTTTGGCAATGCTGAACAAGGACTCTTGGTGGGATATTGTGTGTTCAGTACTGACTGCCATGAAAATATGATGGTGGTCTAACTTCTTGACTGTATTTTTTTGTTAGTGTTTTCTATTTCTCTTGGTGGGATGTTTTATATGGCTAGTCCATCATCTCTAAACAGTCCTACATTGATGTTAAGTTGGAGTTGCAGTTGAGTGACTAGGAAGCTTCCTATGAGCTCACAAGTTTCCACTCCATCATAACTGCCCTTGATATGCCACATCGTCCACAGTAACTGACTACGAATCACAATTGAGGCCAAGAAGAACATTGTTAACTTCCTAGACGTAACCTTCAACTTAAACAATGCCAGTCATCAACCCTACACTAAACATGGCACTAACCTACAAAACATACACTACGAAAGCAACCACCCAAATAACCACTATCAAAAACCTACTCACCGGCATTCATTCACAGGAAATGTACAGCGGACTCACCAAAAAGGAATTCAAAACCGCACTACATCATTTAGACACAACTGACACTGGAACTCAGTAAGTACACTTGGACACTTAAGGATAACAACATTAGGTATGCAATCTCCGGCAAACTCTCGCATCTTTCCCTGCTTACAGTAGCGCAAACTAAAGGTGCCTCCTCTGCCGCAACGAAAAGTTTTTTATCATATGTCGGCCCGAACTTTCAATGCTGAACAAAAGAAACGAACTCATGACATTGTGCTGATATAGAAACAAAATACTTTATGCAATTCATAAAACTCCACGTGCCTCCCTTGTAAGTATATAAACACCGAAATATTTTAACAACAAATCCTGATGAGTGAAATAGAAATTGACAAAACAAGCTTGCAGAAGCAAAACATGGACATGGTATTACGTTTTGCACATTTATGTATTGAGCACTGTATTTGAGAAATTATCAAGACACAGACTTGATATGTTATATGTATTAATGTGTCTGTTGAGATAACTTAATTATATCTGGTAATGACAAAGGCGAAAGCCAAAACACAAATTTAAAAAGTTGAATGAATGAATTTTTGCTTTTCTCACTGCTGGGTTTCTTCACCAAATCTTTGTGCCATGATCACCCATTCTCCCACCTAGTATAGCTATTGTGGTAATGTTCCTTGCATTAGTAATATGTATCATCATGTATCATTCCCTCTAGATACGAAGTATGTCAGCAGTTTTGTTGAGGAGATTGTTATCCAATATAGAGAAGTTTAGTACTGATATACCGCAGGAGATTCAAGACTTATGTAAAGTGAAGTTGATAGAGATTGTACAACAAGAAGAAAACCCAAGTTTATTAAAAAAGATCTGTGATGCTCTTGCAGAAGTGGCAAAATGTTACTTAGGTATGTTCTTTGCATGGACATGTTGAGCAACTTAGTTTTTTGTAATGCTCTGTACATAAATATGCTGTATTTCTGCATAGGAGAAAGATTTATTTAGAAGGCATAATTAGTTGTAAGGACATTCGTGACAAGTCTTGAAAATTTTTAATTATCTACCAAACATGACATCTTATTACAAGAGGTGTATATTATTTAAGAAGTATTATATGTCAGAGGATGACATTTAAATATCACCTATAAAGTAATCTTCAGCTTTAGTTGTGTAAGTACTTTATGCTTTCATACATGTGAGTAAAGAGTTAGTTCCATATTTATTTTGGTATCCATATTTTTCTTTTTGGTATTGCTTTTCTGATCAAAAAGGGTTTTGGTATTCAGTGTGGGCATGTATGTATGTGTGTGTGTGTATGTAGGTAGGTAGGTAGGTAGGTAGGTAGGTAGGTAGGTAGGTAGGTATGTATGTATGTATGTATGTATGTAT
>JANTCA010002341.1:0-11408 GCA_024741275.1 Chironex yamaguchii | reverse complement strand
TTTTGACGTGTATCAACAAATTTGAACTCAGAATGTGTAAGGTTATTAGGGTTGGTCAATAAACAGAAGATGTTAGCCACAAAAATCATAAGTAGGGGTCATAAATAATACAAAAGGGTAAAAAACTGTAGGCCAATTTAAGAATCAGTCGTGCATTTTAGAATTTAAATAATCAAGTTATACGCTGTACTCTGGTTTAATCAAATCAAAAAAAGGTCCAAAGCAACCAAATAACTACATTCCCACATATAGATCATGTGATGGCCTTGTTTTCATTGCACACCACTCTATTTGTAGGGCATTTCGAAAGTTACAAACTACAGCCATACCTGTGCTATCTTGTGCTTTATACGATGAAGCATTTTCATCGGGTAATAATTCAGATACGTGAGCAGCGTCCTCTCTTAAGCTCCATTCTTCTCGCACGTTTCGAATAGATGTGTCTGGCAATGATGACGAGAACTGTCGTCGAATATGATCTACTTTGTCTAACCTATAACAGGTTAATAGATAATATATATAAATACGTATCATGACCGAAAAATGTAAGTATAGCGACACAAAATTCTTTTACCCTAGTTTACAAGATCAACTTTTCTTTTCTGCTAAGGTGCAGCAACTTCTATCTATAACAAGTACTACAAGAAACGTAAAACCGCAGCGTTATAAACAACGTCGTCATCATTTTCTAACGTTTTCGTAGATGAGCTTAAAACAAAGAATAAAATCTTGCCTCAGTTCACACTCGATAATGATCTAGCAAAGACTATCCTCATTTTAAAACCTTATTTTAAAACCTATTTGATGTTTACTTTAATCGGTTACTAAGGGAAGTTAAATGAACACATCGGTAGCGTTGACAAGACCCGTGTGTTAAAAGACGGGCTTGATACACTCCTAGTCATCAACTCTAAGAAGAACATTTAATCTCATATAGCTTTAAATTCAAAAGTCAATTATCGCCAATTTATTCGTATAAATCAGATAATAGTTTGATGCAGTGGAGTCGTCATTGACTTGGCTCTTACATATTAGCTGCAGGGTTAAATATGACAGTAAGAGGCTACCTTTAGTTTATCGCTTACAGTTCTTGATTTGAACCGAGCCTAGATAGGTTTTTAAAATGGCTCCTCAAAATATATATTTACCATCATGTCGTGAAGTTTTCAACAAACCCGATAATAAAGGAGAAATTTCTGAAAAGTTGTATGATGAACTTGCTGTATAGGAAGATCTACCAAATAAAGGTAATGGCAATATTCAGAACCCGGACATGATCTAAACATTCATATAACTGGAGCATACACAATATCACTTAATAGTAAATCGTCAATGCCGCTCTTTAGATACAGAGCAAATGACTTGATTAATACCTTGAGGCATCATTAAGTTGATATATTTCGTGTCCAGGCCTCTTCCTGTCCTGGCTGTAATTGGCAGCTTTGAATCTAGTGAATTTGGACAAGAGTTCTTGATATCGTGCTCTCTCGTCGAGGCGTACCACCTAAAGTTTTAAAAAGAGCAGAAAATATCAAAGATTAATATTATCGCAGATGCTTTCTACATGACCAGATTTATGCTTCATGAAAATAAACAGCGGCTGTTTCCCAGTTTGTTTATTGGTTATTTACATGGACGCGTTTCCAATCACTTATTGTTTTTAAGTATCTACATTAACTTCTAAGACATGATTAACGATATGTCAAAGTTGCCTGTGTATGTCTATGTTTCTATACAGTCAAGCGATTCAAGTTTGAATAGAAGTACAATAAGGATGACACCTGGGCACATTAAACATTCGTTTTCGGACAATGTAAGACGAGCTATAAAATAGTTCAGAAGCCAATAACATTTTAAAAAGAAAAACATCAAATCAAACAGGGAGAGATATTTGTTAAAATAAGATTATTACAAGGTGAAAATAAAACCGAATTTTAAACCTGGCACCTACATTGTCCACAGTTGTTCCAGACCCTTGAACAGTAGTTTTGTTGGAAAATGCAAGTGGTTGGTGTTGGACCTCGGATTTGGGAACTACTGAAGATTTCTTTGAAGTGTTATTTGGATTTAATGAAGCAGTTGACAGCCTACTTGACGTCATAAAGCTTCTCTCAAATTCAGATTTGTCTGCTTTTCTATAGAAGATAATGCTCAGGTCGTCATCTAAAACAGCAATTAAACAAAAAATTGAACAAACCAAGTTTGAAAACAAAAAATACAAGGATAATAATTCAAATCCATTCAAAGATTTTAATCCTTAAAAGCTCACTGTTTATGTCTACAAATAGAAAATACATGTAAGAACTGGCCCCCAATGTTTCGTACTTAAATCATTTTGCATATTTATGTGAAATGGCGAAATTTGCAGACACAATAGATTAAGCAGTCGACGCTCACAATTTATTGATGAAAACAAAATATGATGTATCATGGTCAACATTTGTTTCAAATTTGATTTTTCGGTGCCAATATAAGGAACTTTTACATTAACAACAAGTACCGGCAAAGACTTTTTCTTCAATTCCTCGGGTAAAATCTTTATACCGTTCATCATGCGTCGCTGTCTCGAGTTAAGCTGGACTGCGCACTAACATGAGTAATTAATCTCCACAACTTACGGTTTCTACGAGCAGTGTTTATCCTAATAATTTTGAAAATTCTTGACTTTATGGACTCGACAATTCTCAGGACATCTCGATCCCGGTCACCACGGACGTCCGCAGTGAGGAAGAATAAAATAGCTGTACTAGATTATTTCTAGTAGCCTGATGATGGGAAAAGTGTCTCTCGAAACGTAGCTCATAAAAAGCATACGACTCATGTCATGATAAAGCTCCTGTCCATACAGTGTTTATCCTGTTACCCCACAAAATTACAATATCTTTACCTTTTATTGTCAAATAAACTGTTCGTATATTTTATTAAATCGGAGTTGGAAATGAGCAAACAAGGACATTATTGACATGGTAACCAATTATCAACAAAAGTTTACATAAATAGCAGAAAGACGCATAGCAATGACAGTACATGGAAGAAAGGACGACTTACCAATATTATTTTTCTTTAAATCTCGCAACACTTGGCTCTGACAACTTCGGCTCTGATGAGCATTTTGCTTTTAAAGGAACAAGTGTGATATTCACAAAAGTGCAAAAAATGTGAATATTCAAAGGAAATTGGACCTAGCTCAAATTCAAAACTAAAACATGCAGTAAAAATAAGTGAATCGCTTTGGAGACCTTATTTGCCAAAAAGACCAAGAATATTAGAGAACCGTTAATCTGCTTAAACTACCATGATATTTTACCTGTATAAAAACGATAGTTGCTAAGTTTTGGAATGGATATTCCTCAGTGTTCTTATAGTTGACACACTGGTAATTTCTGTGATATTTTTTACTGAGAATAGGGTACTTCTAATTTTAATTCAAATGGTGGACCACAAACAGTGAACGCTGAATTATACAAATCCTGGTTTTCAGGCACGTACAAATGAATGGATACTTTTATTTGTCGTTTAGGGGCATGCAATCCATTGAAAGTGCAGGGTAAGTCTTCAGCTCCACTAAAATATTGTATACATTAATATATGAAAATCGAAGAAACAGGAATAAAATAGCCCACTAAATACGGCATATCAAAAGAACATTATTACAAGCAAAATATAACATTAAAAAATCGTTTGGAACCTACATTGTCCATGGTAGTTCCTGACAAGCGAGATCTATGCTTGCCAGGACAGGCAAATGGCTGTCGTTGCACTCCAGGTCTTGGAACTACTGGGGATTCCATAGCAACACGTTCAGTGCTTAGTTGAGCAGTCGACAGCCTACTTGACGTCATGAAGCTTCCTTCAGATTCAGATTTGTCTGCTTTTCTGTAGAAGATGATGCTGAGGTCATCACCTGAAACAGTGATACAAAAAGCAATTTATAGTACACATGGCATAACGCCTACCTAAGGTCGAATATACAAGTTTTCTTAAGGAAAATATTTCTAAATGTTCATTAAGTAGTGTTTTTCACTTAACAAATAAACAGACAAATACATAAGTAATTCTCAAACTTGAAATTTACACGCATTAATCAAAATATTGATTGTGTTAATTTCTAACCAATCCATATAAAAAATAAATAACACACACACAGAAATAAATATATCCCTCATTTTTCTCTATTTCTTATAAATGTATGGATATGCTTACATTACCAGGAAATATGAAAATGCTTACATTTTTAATAATTCTTTAGAAAAGTTCTGCAAAGCAAAATTATACATGCAACAAACATATCAAAACGTACAAATCAACTAATTCTTCACACTATCATTTCCAAAATCTCTAACACTGTAATTACCTGTCATGCTATCTTATATAAACAATGTACAAAGCTATAACGGCGGACCATCCTTTCATTAGAATGTAACTAAGTATACTGATAGAAAGTATCAGAGTGTAAAACGACTTATAAATAACCTACCAATATCGTCTTTGTTTGAATCTTGCAACAAATTGCTTTGATTTATGCAAGCACTACCCTTTAAAATAAAAATGTTTTTAGTTTGTTATCAAACAAAAAGATCAATGAGTCATTTATAATATTAAACAAATGGTGTATATATGATGCAAAACGTGAACAAAATTTGATACACACCTCCACAAAAAACAACAATTCAAGAAAAATAAACAGACAACTTGGAGGAAGAAAGTTGCCAAGTGACAACTAAATGGCAAAGACTATCAACCTACAAAATCATCTCAACACCACACTACAGTTATAGTTACATACAGCCCTCGGCTATAGTATGTACAATATTCTGGGGATTGTACAGAACAAGACAGTACTGTGCTACTCATCTAGTACTGGCTATTTGGATTTGCGACTGATTGATCAATTGACGTATTGATTGGTTGATAGGCTGATAAAGTGATCGATTTACTTGTTGATAAATGATAAACATCTACATTTATAGAATATGAGTTTAAAATGAATCCACGAGGCACTGAATGGTCATGGCTAACCTAAGCACTTTAACTCAGTGCCTTCTCTCTATTTGACTAGATACACTGTAGTCTCTCTGATCAATAGTTGAGACTTGTATTGACTTTTTGTAGCCATGTGTATGTCTGATGGTAAGATTTCTTTTCAACCATATTAATACACCTTGTAGCACATTCATACAATTCATTACCATATTAATACTAACCTTTGCAATCTGTAAAATTCTGCAGTGGGTCAAGCCACTAGTCATCTAAAACCCACAACAATTCAAAATCATAACCATCTAATTCATAAAGTCTTATTATTCCACAAAAATCTGTATCCTAATGCTTAGGCATATAACTACTTTTAAAGAAAGGACTGGTCACTTAGAGCTGAGAAACAATTTAGCCAGATTTGGATTTATAAAATGATTGTAAATTTTCTTCTCGATTTTAACTTTTAACTAAACAAATTGACTTCTCTAACAAAAACACTACGAAATATCCATTTCACTTACAGTTCCTGAAAATGACTCTTGTCTCTGTTGACTCTCATGCTTCTGTTTATATGACGATGAGTAATGCTCAACATCTATAGTCTCCTGTTCTGTGTTAATATTTTTAGGTTCCTTTTGACATGATGTAGACTTGGATGTGTACTTCTTTGGATCATAAATTTTGTCAAAGAAAGCTGGTCCTTGCTTGTATTTGTGCTTATTGTCTACATCCATGGTACTTTCTTCCTTTGAGTGATGGAAATTGGTACGACCTCGGACAACGTAATTCCAGAACCAGTTATGGTCAAGGAAAGATTGCATTCGTCTGATATACCTACTGTTTTCCACCCCTAAATGGTTGATTTTAAAAAATGGAGCATAATGTATCGAAGAATGTTGATAACAGTACAGATATTGACAAGAACATGCCAAGATTGTGTAAAAGCAAAAAAAAACAAAACAACTCTCAAGCTTACAAACAAAACAAGTTTAATCCTACATCAACAGTTCTTAAAATCCCAAGAGTAATCTCCGAGGAACTAGAGAAAATGGCATCATGTTAAGTGTCCTTTTTCAGTAAATACAATTTGACATGTATGCAAGAACACAACAAACAAAAGCTAATGTTTTTACGAGGTCCCGATGCAAATGTTCTCTAAGGCTTTATACAGGTGAGTAACTAATCATGTGTAATATAGTGACTGCTAACAAGGCTGGTGTTTAATACTTTTCACTAACAGTTTTCAAGTCAGGAAATGGTCTAGTAACCCAAGAAAAGTGGAAAGAGAGATAAAAGGGCACCCAATTTCCTCCACATGCACATGGATGTCTCTTCCTTTTGTAGTGAGATATGTGTGAGTTTGCAGTAAAAATTCTTTGATTTTAAATGACACACTACCTACAACATAGCAAGACAAATGCACACAAGCACAACCTGAATTCACACCTTGTCATACTTTGTCCTTTACACACTTGCATAAGATATTTGCTAAAGAAAAGTACCAATTTTTATTGGAAAAGCTGAAAACATTAAGGGTGTAACTGACTAACTTCATGTTTCAATTTTGAGACATTTGTTTGCTACTGCAGGCTTCAGTTGCTCAATACAGCTGATTTGCATTTTGCAAACTATAGGTCTAAAAACATTTGTTAGCAGATCATTGTAAAAATTTATTGATCTATGAACTTATTATTGGTTATGATCAGCGATATTAATAGTACAAACGCTGGATGGAGCTCATCTTGTCATTATGTTATCACAGGACTCATGGCTATATACTTGAAAAAATTACCAAAATAATTCTGATGCAACAGATATGAAAACAACATTTGGGATAAGAAGTTTTCCTAATCCATTTTAAAATAATTTCTTCAATCAATATAAATTGGCTGGTTCAAAACAGTAAGACATGTTTCATTTGAAATACTACAGAAAATGTGAATATACAAATATTTATTTCACCAAGAAAAATGTTCAATGCAATGGACTTCACCTTGATTCTAAGAGTATCCACTGTGAAAATAAATAATTGATATATAAAGGGAACAGAATAAAAAAATGGTGAAAAATTGATCCACCTATTAGCAATGTTGTGAATAAGTAGTTAAGCTGATATAACAGCAAGATTTTCAATGAGCTCAAAAGCTATTATAAACATATAAAAGTGAAACAAATAACGAAAAATTTACTTGGCAAGCACCATTGGAAGTATCCATACTCCATGCAAATGTTTAAAAATAGCTAAAAAAAGAACCGACTGATTGAAAACTTCTGTAACATGATCATGAGTGTAATATTTAGAAATAAAATTCGTAAAACAATGCTCTTAGTGACATACAATTTTTAAAGTGACAAATTTTACAGCAAAACTATAAATAGTACTACAACAGCAACATGACAAGCAATTATTACATACCAGAGGCCCTTGCTTTCTGTCTCTTCTGCGGTGGTGTCTACAATAATAGTTTAAAACAAGGGCATGTTTTAAAAAAGGCAACATAGAGACAGCACATAACAAAATATATACATGCTTTCAGAGATTCTGGGCAAACAAAGAGCAAGGATAACTTACAATACTTAGTTAATTGCTGATACGGAAAGATTATAGCACAACATGCTATACCTCTCATGCAAGAGTAGTTTATGAAATATTTTTTTAAAGAAAATACTTATTCTAAATTTTAGTGATAACTTCAATGTAATTGTAAAAACAGATTTTTTCCTTCATAATACCAATACTTTTTTGCAAGATTTATAGAGCTCACATTTTCTGATTGATGAGCTTGTCTTATTCCTGTCTTTAACAAATTCAAAGTGGTAAAAAACTGGTATTAATGTTTCCTTCATTTTATGGAGCATGCTTCATTTCAATCACAGAAAAGTGACACCTTTTAGGAAAATTGTCAATAACAGCTTTATCAATAACGTTTTCTCTTTTGTATTATTAAGATTGTCTTTGAAGACTTATTGGAAGCAGTTACAAAAAACTGAAAATCAAATGAGGCTTTGACGGTTCTTTTGGTGATTATTACAAGCAGGGATCCTAATCTTTCTTCGATATTAATAACTAGTGTCATGATTAGAAGAGTCATTTCCACAAATGACAACAGATTGATTGCAATAATTATTGGTTAATCCATTGAATAATTGCATAAAGTAATGATTATAAATTTCATAAGACAAACAAACAATAATGATGATGATCAGGTATTCGACAAATCCATAATAATGAAGAAATCAGAGAATATAAAGACAACAAATGTTATTAGAAAATCTTGAGTTGGTTGTTTATAAAAATGCATTCAGAAGATTTAATCAATATTTATTGCAATCAATTCTGTTGACTTTTCCGAAAATGACTTCTTTAATTGTCATGGCACTAGTTATAAAGTTCATTTTAAAGCTGCACTTCCCATCTTGCCTTTCTTGGATCATGCTTGATTGTATCTGCATTTTGGTCCATCTCAATGCTGAGAATGACCTTTCTACAGTAGTGGAGCTAACAAGGACGGCTATAGTAATGGATTACACCTGACATAGCATTGGGTAAGCTTCTATCAACTTAAAATCTAGGTGATAGATGGTAACAAGTACATCAATGAAGGAAGGTGGCCTTGTTTTCTGCTTCTTGTCCACTGTTTCCACAGTAGCCTGTCACGGTTTTATTGCCACTAGCATTATCAGCATCAGCATCATCCATATCTGTGTCATCTTTATCCTGGAAGACTAGACTAAACATTTGAATGTCTTGAGAATTCAAATAGCTTGTCTGTAACAGTTCAGCTTGTATATCTGGCTAAAAGAATTTAAGGGCCGTCTGAAGATTATGAGATATCTTGTACTGTCGCAGGAGGTGGGGAAAGCTACTAAGGAAAGGAAAAAATGGAACAAGCTATTAGCAGGAATTGGCTCTTCTTAAAATGCTCCCTTGACTCCACTGGACACTTCATCTATTGCATCGTGGAATGCACCACACTTCCAATGATCTGACACTGTCAAAAAAATTGTTTCACAAGTATTTTCCTGTCGTGAAACACATGCCTTAATAACAGTTTTGTTATGAATGACTACCTCAGACAAGAATGCAAATTTGTCTGGATTATACTGACTAGGAATATATTCCTTCAACTCATGACTAGCTGACTGTTCTTCATGAAAAACCACAACGGAACATTGTGCTGGATAATGGTAGGATAGTATAGTGTGACTGAATTCCGTTTTCCCTTTCTAAACTTTTGTACCCCTTTTAAACTTTGCCACCCATTCATGTCTCCTGTTCCTCCCAGCCAGGCCAATACTAACTAGTAACGGTTTTACAATTCTTCATCTTGAATTTAAATTTGTCATGCTTTCCAGAAACGTGCCTGAAATATTATAAAGCTGGTTGCACTGGCTATCAGCTTGGTTCACTGTTGTAACTTTTAATGAAATGAAGGACTACATGTAATATTTATCATCTGTACACTCTTTAACCAAGTTAACCAAACTAGTAGAAATCTCGTAACTCTAGCCAAAGTCTTTCCTTAGCATTTACATTAAGCAATTCTCTTCAACGTGAACATATCTATCTTTCAAATTTGGAAAACTTTTTCTGTAGTAGCTTTTGACTGCCTTTCAAGCCTATTGTTTTTGCATCTTTAAGAATCTCATCTTTTGTAGTAGTGCTCAAACACTCACATCTCACTTCATTGTTTTCTAATACTATCTTTTATTCTGTAAGATGATCTACAAAATAATAATTTCCTTTGGAACTTCCCTACTAACCAATTTAAGCTTGATACATATATACAAGTGGAACAAGACTAGGTATCAAATTTAAATACTACCCAAAAAGCCTTACGAGAGACAGTTGGGAGGCAAAATAAGTTGCTAATATGAGGAAAAGTTTCTGCACTGCACCCTTAATGTCTTTGGTTACACCCACTTTGGCACAACTGATTAACCTTCTTTATATTATCACCTGAGTTTTTATCACTGTTTTGCACAATTGAAAAAATGTAAACAGTGCTGCCACTTAGATAGTAACTCAAGAACCTTGCTTGATGATCTTGTTAAACTAACTGGTACTGATTGGTCATTGCAAAAGTCACTACAAATTTTCTTAAGGTAACGATGAGATAAGTTCGAAACCTCCCTTATCAGCCACTAACCAGAGATGATTGCACAGTTTCAGTGGCTAAGGCGGTACCTGGCTAAGGCGGTACTGCCATCCCTGGTCCCACCAGCAGTGTAGTGCCACCCGGGGGTGTCTCAGGTTGTCTTCTTTGACCACGCTTTTGAACAAATCCAGCTGGAGACCTTCTCTGTTGCAGACTGAAGACTCTTCACAGTTGCTCTGAGCTTTCGGCCTCCGAGGCCAAGTTGGGAGAGGATACCCGTCATTGAACAACCAACAAAACTGCGGCATCCAAACTGGAAATGCACAGCATGAACAGCCGTTGTCTTCACATGTGGTTTGGAGCTGTCCCCCCCTGCCCCCAATGTTGATCTCCCAGGGCACTGTCAGTTCAATAAGAAGCACAGTCTTAATGGAGTCTGACCATATCACCATGTCAGGTCATTCATTAGTGATCACGATCTGCACAGGGAACTACAGGATTTTCCTGAGGCTTATTGTGGGTGGCTTGCTAGCCAGGCCTGCAGAAGGTGATTTGTACCAATGAATGTTGTATGTGTTTGCTGTTGGTGACTTCACATTGTTCCTTGATGGCTTCTCCCAGAACTTTAACACTTGATTGTGCCTCTATGTGTAAGCTTGTAACAGTTGCTTGCAGCACGACAGCACATGTGCCATAGTGTCCCACTCCACATTACAGCATAGACACATGTCTGACTCTGGCTAGTTTGAGGTTTAGCAAAGTTTCAACTTTTGATGGTACATGGAAGAACTCCAGAGCTCTCCAAACCAGTTTGTGCAGAACCGATTCCTATGCATAGGCTAGATCAAGCCACACAACGTGAAGATCTTTCCTCGATTGCCTGGCAGTCTGAAAGGAGTTCCAAATCATCTGCGCATGTTCCAGACATCCAGGGAAGCTAAACTGATGAGTTGATATAGCCGTTGGATAAGAGAAAATTTAACAAAAATGTAAGAAAATTTTATTGTTCTTGATGTAACAAATTTAAAACGTCAGATTTTCTGCTGTATAAAACAAGTTCTGAAATTTGTGATAAGTTTTTCCAAATGGTACAATAAAATGCAAGGGGTTTGGGGCAGGGGCGGCGCTAAGGGGTATTCAAGGTATTCATTTAATACCTATTTTTTCCAAAGATGTCCTTATATATTTTTTACTTTTATAATTTCTTGACTGTAATGAACTCTTGCACAAGAGGCATGAATCTTCGTTAAAGTAGCCTTTTATGATGTCAGAAATGACATGCCTACGGTACTTCCTTTCTTGTTGATGATAATCCGTTCAGGAATTTTTTCA
>JANTCA010002340.1:0-11409 GCA_024741275.1 Chironex yamaguchii | reverse complement strand
AAACACAGAAAAAAATTAATGAATTTCCCCTTACCCACCGCTGGGTTTCGTCTCGTGATACCAAGGACTTTGAATGTATATATATATATATATTGTCGTTACACGCATATCACTCAAACTGGTCAATTTCAAATCTGATTGACACGCTTTGTATAACGTCAGGAAATGGTGCGAATTTTCAATAACTGTAAACGGAACACTGGTTTGTTATAGTGATTTTCATTAAGAACCTGATGTCTCTAGCAAATATCAAATTTGTTTAACTTTTTTTTCTTCATTTAAATAAAGGTGCAGGCAACTTAAGTTTAATAACTAAGTTAAATGACTATCAGCTTGTTTCGATCTCAGTTTATTTTTATTGCTGTATGTTTGACGATAGCTAGTCCTAACTAGTATCCTTTCTCATTTGAACGTTTTCAGTGTTAATGCTATTTTTCTGATATAATTTTGGTACAATATTTTGCTTCCATGACGGAAATCTTTAACAGAAATCCTGCTCTATTTTTCTAGAAAAAAACAAGCACCTTTGCTCAGCCAAACATCAAACTGTATATCATTATAGGACATTTGAAATTACGTGAGATGTTGGGAAAGTTTACTTTTCATTTATTTTTTTCCAGCAGGGATAAGTCTTTTCACCATTTCATTAGAAGAACAACGTTCAAAGCGTTGAACTGTTGTAGCAGAAGGCTGTCGTGAGCAACCTATCAAAAAATGAGCTCGTTGTCTAAAATAATCAATTTGCATCGATAAAACGTGCGTGCACAAGCAAAGTTGACGATCACATGCGGGGGACAGAAGCTTAGTCCAAATTATTTCTTGCTGTTGTTTCCATGAGATTAAAGTTATCTCCACCTGGGGTAATAATTCCTGTTCTGTAAGTTTTAATTGGAACTTGTTAAATCTTGTACCTTGTATTTCTATTCTTATAGAGAATGGATGAAACAAGTGGAGGGAATAAGTAAAACACAGAGACCAAGTCTTATGAAAGCAGTTGTAAGAACATTTTGGGTTCCCCTTGCAAGGGCCTGCATTTTTGGTATACTTTCGGTAGGTATGCGATAAATTTGTGTAATGATAAGCCCATGTAACTTGATGTATTTTACTAGATTTCATTTTTCAACATGCTCTTCATTTACAATATCATAAGTTAAATTTAATTAAGCTTATTGCTTCTTATTCTAAATGTATTAAATTGCGTTGATTCTCCCCAGGAGAATTTGTTTGTTATATGCTTTAACACTGCCTTCTTGCGTTTGTCATGGCTTGCGTCTCACGAATATCTTTATTGCTTCATTTTCTGTCTTTTGGTGATCATAAACTATGTTTCATAACATAGTGAGATTAACGATGTTGCACTGATTATAGCTTCTTCCTTTATTTATCACAGGAGTCTTTGCGAATTCTTCCTGCCGTCATGCTTGGCTTACTTATTGAGACACTATCCTCCTCCGCAAGTGATACAGACAGAAGAAATTCATACATTTTTGCCTCCGTTATGTCATTGTCATTTTTTCTGGTGGCCCTAATCCTTAATAATACTTTCTTTGACGTGGAAAAAGCAGGTTTAGATATACGTACTGCTCTTACATCTTTAGTGTATTCAAAGGTATGTACGAGCATACCATTTTTAATTTATCGAAATTTAGCTCTTGTTCTTTGTTTAGGTAATTTCCACAAATATCCACTTGGTCAAGTCTTTTGACGAAGGTATTCAGAGGTCTTGTCAAATTTTAAGGAATGTAATATTTTTCTACGTAAGTTAATTATTTACAAAAGCAAAATAACGAAAAATCCTTACTAACATCAGAGGAATATAAAACTGGAGATAAAATGAGAGCTACGTGGATGCACAAACAAGCCAGTATATGTTTACAAATATTTTAGAAAGAGGAAAGTTGAAATAATCATTGAAAGCAGCACGATACGTTTAAATGCCTACCAAGAGAATGATAAAGGACAAGCTGTTAATTAAAACATTACAACTAGAAAGGCTATTCCCAAGTGCCCCACACCACTTTGCAGTAAGGAGACAGTAAGCGAACATATTTGGAACTGGTCCAACATTTGACACATCATGCCATTATCACCAAAGATGCAACATTGTATGAAACAGATTAGCGGTAATACGTAATAACATCGTCTTTATCAATACGGTTGCGAAGTTATCGCTACTATTTCAGAGGGAAAAGCAAGAGTAGTCTTTATAGTGCCCATTGCTACCATATTTATTCCGACTATTTTTATTGGTTTGACACTCTTTAGCAGCGTTTGGGCACTTAAAACACGATTGTCTTGTATCATCACCCTGTCTATTGGTGAACGAAAGTCAACCATCAAAATCGTCCTCTCTGTGGAAAGATTTAAGGGGAAGAGTCAGGCTCACAAGCCTGCTTCAGCCACAATCAGTCTGAACAGATATCTGAGTAAGAGTCGGCATAGTGCAATCTGAGGGCTCATGACGTCATTTTTACATCATGACGTCGTTGTGGGTATTGGTGATGGAAAACAACAATCAAAATTGTCCTACGTGTGGAAAACTTCTACCGAGAATGTTAAAAATTACGTATACAAGGTCGATTCTATCATAGTGAGGCTGGAGATTTTTAAGGTGTGATCCTGCATTGGACATGTTTGTTCTTCATGGAATTTTGATGTAGTGCATCTTTTTAGAAGAATACATTTACACCTTAAGCACAATCTGCTGTTTTGTTTGTTTATTGGTCGTCTGAGTTATCCCTTATGTCATCAGTCTGTTCAAGGTATTCATAGCATTCGATTTGTCGAAAAATGTGAAGAAATCTGCACTTCTTCCCATTTGACGTGCGTTGGGGGAGTACAATAATACCATACATAATGTTGCTACGGTCAACCTATATAGTAGACGGGGCTACTATAGAGGCCCACGTGGGTGGGGAAATGAATGATATGCTGGAAGCCTTTGCATGGAGACAATGGAAGGGGAAGGCATCCAATCGTGTGCAGTGAAGAAGCTGAGGGCAGATTATAACTGTGCCAGAGACTGATGCTGTTCCTATTTAAAACATTAAATTCTCTTAACGCTCTTATAACTGTTTATTGATATTTACTAGTCCTTTGTAGTCAGTTTCATTTATTTAAGTACTTAACGAATTCGGATAGGACGTATGCGAAATCAGACATATCATTTGGAGGTGGATAAGAATAACGATCATTAGACTCAAGATCTTAAAATCCGAGGTCATACGCTTGGGACCATTCGACTATCCACTCCACTATAAGGTCATATTAACTTGCTGAGCTGACATACACTTACATTAAACATATATAAATGTAACTGAGTTTGGATTTCTTTATCGAGTAGTATCTTTTATTATCATAAGTGACTAATTTGTTATCTTTGCTAACAGATGCTCCGTTTGAATATAGCAGGCAAATCCAACACGACAACATCACATGTTATGAACTTGGTAGCAGTAGACAGCGAAAAGATGTTACTGGTAAGTTTAACAGAAGCGCAGTCTGCTTACAATATAAGATAGGGGATTGTGAAAGAATAAAAGTTGTAACTTTGATAAATCATGACAAAACATAGAGGAAGAAGGGGTGCTTTAAGTTGCAGTTGAATCACGTTTTTTAATATTGTCTATTGCTAAATTTGTCTACAATGACATCTATTAGTATCTGTATCTTAATTCTAGTCATCATCGTGGTCATCAGTAGAGACAAAATGCAGCAACACTTTGACATCACAGAAGAAACGGATAATGAGAGGCAAACGTGCAAATACACATATCTTGGTCAAGTTATATATTTATTAACAGGCGCAGAAAAGAATGCTTTATTTAAACTAGTAAGAATTTGGATGCATGTTACTCACCCAAATAGTACAACAATGCAAGTTTACATAACGCAGCTGCCTGTTAGATCTTGTTAGGAGGGTGTGTTTGGAGATCACAACCACATAAACCAAAAAATAAATTCAAATCCATACATGTTGAACGATGGCGGTTTTTATTCTTGTATTTCAAAAGTTCTTGGTTTGCTGCATCAAATTTCCAATTTCGAATTAAATATCTATTACCCTTTCGCTTGTTCTATTGCGCTGTTCAAATCAGAGTAGGTTGACACTTAGATATTCTTGTCCAAGTAACGGCTAATTTTCAAAATATTTGGCTTTGTGTTTGACATAGGTGAATAACCAATTTTGTTCTGTTTTCCCTAACTTTAAGAACATTGGAATAATTTTTACTGTAAAATTCGCTTTCCTTTAAGCCATGTCGTAATTCAAAGTGATTTTCACATGACGTTAATTAACGAGTAATGAAGTGTATTATTCTTCCTTAGTTTCCAAGACTTTTCCCTTTCATCATAATTGCGCCAATCGAGCTCATAGCATATGTTTGTATATTATGGACTTACATTGGAGCATCATCCTTGGTTGCTGCAGCTATCATTGTTTTTTTATTTTCAATCCAAATCTTACTGGGAACGCAATTTGGGCGTCTAAGGTAAATTCTAAATTACGTTCAGAGCAAATACTGATAAAAAGACAATAATCACAATACCAATGCACTATTTTGTATACCAGTTCAGTCGATTGCAATTAAGCTGACGTTTTTCATTGCTTATGGTTGACTGCTATAGAGGTGCAGTGGTGTAATGAATTAGAAGACGATCTTTCAAGCCAGTGATTTGCAAGTGCGAATTCAGGTCACCGCAAAGAAAGTATTCAGTAACTCTCATAAAGTTATAAATAACCCTGATAAAGAGCTCACTTCTTAGTACATTCCCTAACCCTGGCATCAGACTCATCTACTCTCTATAACGAGTATGCCAAGAAAACCTCAAAAATGTTGGCTACTCGTTTTGTTAGTAAGTTAGCTAACAGTGACTTCGATAAGTTGTATTTGCGAAGCCATGGATTGTATCTTAAGAAGTGCATTTTACTTGTTTGCAAACACACAGAACAAAAAATAGCTAGCTGCGGAAAGACACCAGATAGAAGTGTGCATAATTATGTGCGTGAATTACATAACATAAATTCCTAATAGCTTAAACGAGTTTTGAAATTACTTTGTACAAGGTCGAAGTTGAGCAAAATTTTTGTTTTACTCTGTTATTTGTGCTTTACCCTTCTCAAATGACGTGCATAAGTACCTCTTCTGACATCAGTTCTAATATATAACATATTTAGGTGAACATTATGGCAACATTTAGTGCGTATTTAATTTGGGTTTATGAATTGGATTAATAACACTGAGTAAGGAATACATTTTCCACAACAGATATGATTGCGATCATTGTTGTTAAGCTTGACACCCATCTGTAGCTGCAATGTATCTTACATTTTCTATAATTTTGTCTTTAGGAGGAGAATTGCAGAATTTACAGACAAACGAGTACAAATAATGAGTGCGATAATAGCTGGAATAGGAACGCTGAAAATATATACCTGGGAACTTCCATTTTCTGCTTTTATTAATACTCTGAGAAGGTAAAGCGACAGCTACGTATACGTTTATCTGCACTAAAGGATAATTATACTTTAACACGATTCGGACAGGAAATGGACACTTCATAAACAACACGAACTTTTCTTTCAAAATGACTTGGCATCAGAGGTGTCTGCTTAACAAGCGTAGTAACAATGTCATATTATTTTACGAACTACAAACATTATAATCATGTTTATGAGTGCTAAAGTATGTGTTACTAGTTAGTCCTGTTGATCATTTTGTTTTGCTTGAATGAAACACATTATGATTTTTCATTACCTCACGGACAGTTGACAATTATTTATAAAGCTAATAATACCATCCAGCAGCAATTTCTTTTAACAGTAGCTTGTAGTGCAAATTCTTGAGTGTCAAATCACAGGGTTTTTGAAGAATTATTTGAAACTTGCTTATTCTTAATTTCATGAAGTTTATTCATATATATATATATACATATATATTCATAAGCCCAATCACACGGAGTGTATAAAGATTTATATTTATACAAAAAATGCACTCTTCATTTAAAACGTTTCGACATTAGTCATCTGTAATTTCCTGATGTTTTCTTTATTGGTAAGGCACGCCATTAAATGTGGAAATTCCATACTTTAGTCATTCTTGATCTACAAGTGAGAGATCCTCTCGTGTTGTTAAGATTTCTTGCTTGTTTACCTGTTATCTGTATAGCTGGCAGTTGATAACCAAGAGTATTGTAAATTTTGTTAATACGGGTCACACTCTAACTTGACGTCTTACTTCTGTTTATTTTCGACAGTCTTTGATTACCTAATGGGGTGCATGCTTTACCTTTCTTGTGGGCAGGACAACTTATAGTGGACAATGGCAATTGACTATGGTTATTTTGAGGTCGTCAAGGGTGATTACTAATTCTATTGTATTCAGGAAGCCTTTAATACATTTTTTGTAATTGATATTTGTCTTTAAACATTAATGTTGGGGTACAATGTTAACTCATACATCCTTGGTTGATTTTTCGTTGTTTACTTATCGGCCTGTCGTATCAGTTGTCTTCTCCTCGCTGGTTCTATACATTAATTGATTTATTCCTACTAAATGCCATTTACTAATCTAACATTGGTTTAATATTATGTTTTTTTTAGCAAAGAGATCAATCAGCTCAAGAAATCACTGGATTTAAGAGCAATCAATGCATCATTGCATATTACAATGGTTAATGTTATTATATTGGGAGCATTTGCTGTTTACTTATCTGCTGGGAAAACATTAACAATTTCTTTGGTATTCGCCAGCGTAGCTCTAACTCAAGCCTGTAACCTAATTTTCGTTGTGCTGTATCCACATGGTATCCAAGAAATGATGGAAGCATTTGCCGCTGCAAAGCATATACAGGTATTTCAGATGCTCTATCTGCAACATCATATCTTTGCTAAAGTGTTTTGTTTATCGTTTGATGGTTATTGCTACTTCTGTTGTACAGTTTGAAATAATATTTGGTTAAGGCGTTGTTTTTACGTTGTAATCACTTTTTGTTTATCCGATGGGGTTATTGCTCGTCCTTTCACATAAGTATTCTTGCTCAATGCTTTAAATATTGCATTTTGTGTCTAGAGTTGGTACGTTTAACTTACTTTTTTCCATTTGCAATCGAATATATGTGTAAACAGTTTACTTTCTGGAGATGAAAACTAACTAAATATTTGATATGTGGGCGCCTGCTTGAGTGTTATGAGTAATGCAAATAAGACAATAGTAATGAGTTGGGAAGCACAGAAGTGAAAGAGCAAGGATCCCGCAAATTGAAGTGAAAATGAGGGAGCTGGCAAAAGAGAGGAATTGGACGAGAAAGTGCTGCTTGTTTATTTAGATGGTCTATTTGATTATTATACAAACACATACAAAAGTGTTATTTCATTCACTCTCTATATTTATCAGAAATTCCTTGAATTAGAGGAGACGAATGCTTCTTCTCATATTCAGACGACTTACAGGGAACTTGACTGTGCCTCCTCATTCTCAGAAGAAGAAACGTTTATCAAAGTGGAGAATGTCTCTCTGGATTATGATGAGGTATTTCAATAGTTTAGTCTTTGACTTCGTACATCGGTCAGTTTCGTAAGCATGCAAAGCGTCGTTAGCAATCCTTGTGTCCTTTAGTTCAATACGTTTATTGTTTATTAAGGAGACATTATGTGGTAATCTGATTGTGCTAAAATTGCAAGACGGCATTGCATGAGACATTACTTTTTCTGCTGTGGTCTCGACAATGTCTATGCAAATACATGGTTTTCATTTACTGTATAACAATTGAAATCAGTCATGATTGTCTATGCAAATACAGAATTTTCGGTTATTTTATAACTATTGAGATCAGTCGACATTCTGCTAGATGTCTATGCAAATACAGTGTTTTCGGTTACTTGAAAACTATTTATATCTTGCTTATAGTTGATAATTTGTTATTATGCAATAGAAAGTCACGTAAATAAGGCCAAGTGAATAACAATAGTATCAATTAAATTAAGCGTTGCATTTTTAATTACACCTGTGTTCATGATAACATCCAATGCTTCTTATAATTCACAAAAACAAAATAATGCATGACACGGAATAATCTCATCTACAATAATTCTGGCTGATATTGAACCAAATATAGTGGTGCTTGTACAACTATCAATTAAAGACTAAAACACATCCAACCTTCTTTCTACTCAGTATTATACGCTATATGCTATAATTTTGTTATTAAATCAGCAAGTATCAAAAACACTCAGGTTCACAGGGTGATTACTGCTAAGAATGTGAAGTCATTAAAAAGGGTTAAATTATGAAATTTGACAAGTGCATAATTGATAAATGTGACTCATATTATATTACATTCATGGTAATGAGGTAAAATAATCTTTTGTTAGAATCAAAAGTTTGTATGCTTTTGAGTTGAGTTTTAAAAAGCCTTATGAATGGAATATCAAATTATTTTCAGGACTCGAGGACATTGGAAAAAATATCATTAACAGTAGATCGAGATGTAAGTTTTTCATTTTAGGTTTTGTTAATTTTCGTATATACAGATAGAGTCATATGTATTTTGTTCCTTTATTACAAATATTATTAGTTATTTTTCATGGAGGCTAAAAGTTAAAAAATTTAATTGGAAGTTAATTGCAAATCTTAGAATTGTCCCAGCGACACGACAGAAGAATTTTAATTTGTGGTATCAAGTACTGAATACCATGATCTTCAAAATTAGGATTCAGAAAACACAGAATAGAAATGTTAAGAAAGACATTTCGAAATAGAAAATTATAATTAATAAGTCTCAAGTACATTCTTAAGTGTGCAAATAATGTTATTGTAAGGTATTCTGCCTTGCATGATTGGATCAGTTGTATGCAAGTTCATGGAAAGCTACACCGTATCAGATTTGTTATAGTCATTCTTATAATGCTTCTAGAATTATTTTAAGCGAAAGTGTTGTGATAAAAGGAATTTATGAGTTGTCCTTTGTTAACTTTTAATGATGTACTTCAAATTATTCGTCAGCTGTACTTTAGTAATGATCTTTCATTTAAAGTGATAATTTTATGCTCTATAAGAAAATACTTCAACACTTTACTGCACTTATTTGGATTGAGCTTTTCGCTTTATATTACTCTAGAACCCACTGCTAATAATAACTGGACCGGCTGGATCTGGAAAGGTAACCAGGATTTTTGAAAAATGTATTATTTCAGTCAGCGTCTTGTTTGTCAATCTTTTTATTCAAAAACGTTCCTAATCCTCATTAACAACCAACAACACCTAAAATAGCCAACTTAAATCTTCTTCATAATAAGTAGCTTAAGCCACAACAGGGCAATTCTTTCGACAATTTTATATTTGCTTGGCCTTTTTATAAAGTTCTCTTGTAGAAGAGTTTGTGCCGTTAATTTACTTCAATTGCAATTACAGCTGAACGCACACCACAATACGAAAAAGGAACAGATTTCATTGAGGTTAATTTGGTATAACTGTGAACTTCATTTTGTTCTAGTCAAACGAATTTCTACTGTGTATGAGTAGGAAAGTATACTTTTGCTGACGTTTTAACTCAAGTTTGCTCATATAAAACTGCAGCCTTATTTAATCACAAAAAAATTCCTGTGAATACAACACGAGACGAGGTTTCAATGCAATGATGATTGAAAGATATCTTTTTATACTTTTTATTGACTACGTTCAATTTACGCAAGCACATGTTTCAATCTCTATTGCTTGATTTAATTTCAGAGAGATAATATTACTGCAATATTACAAAACTATCCGTATTACGCTTTGCTCTGTAGGGACTTATTTGTTTTGGAGATGAAATGCCCATAAATTAGTTTGTGATAACAGTAGTTTGAGAAATAAACTACTGCTAGAATGCAAATCGATACAAATAGAAGTCAATTGCTGGACAGCCTTAGCAAAGCTGGTTAATATTTTGACGATCATTAAAAGTCTTTTGATCGGTTATTTTTAGTCTTCAATTATAATGGTTATTCTCGGAGAAATTGCCCCTACAAGTGGATCAATATCTGTCCAAGGTACCATTGGATATGTCCCTCAGCAGCCTTGGATATTCTCTGGAACCGTACGCCAAAACATTCTTTTTGGACTGCCATTTGACAAGATAAAATACGAAGCAACAATTCTAGCTTGTGCTCTCGCTCAGGTAAGATCAATAATGTATCATAAATGGTACAGGTAATAACTGACTGAATTTTGATATCTACCATTCTAAACATAGGGAACTCAGTGAGTACTGGGAACCAACGTGTTATGCTTAATAAGCGGACTGTACCAAGCTATCCTTTTTACTATCCTTTTTTATCAAGCAAGCTTATGTTTTTATGCCATATTCCAAATTTAAAAGCAGTTTCATGCTGCTTGACCGCAGAGATTCAAACCAGGTTTTTTACAATGCAAATCAGACGTGCCCACAGCTGAACGTAAATAGTCAAAGATGTAACCTAAATTATCCACTAATGCATCTGGTGATCTAAATATTGGTGAATAATATTTATTGACAGCATATTTAAGCAATATTAAGTTTTTATCAATCGTTGTCTGTACATATTTTAGATAAACGAGGACAGAGTGAATTCATGAAAAAAAACAAGAAATCTTGCAGACTTTCGATGAGTGCATTCTTTAGATAGCATTGCAGATACAAATATTTGTTAGATGCAGTGAAATTTTTCTGCCTTGTTCTAGGATATCAAAGAGTTTCCTCAAGTTGACAATACATTGATCGGAGGAAAAGGTTTTGCACTAACTGCATCCCAGAGATCCAGAATTGGTCTTGCAAGGTAAAGAGACATTTGATCGGAAATTTTGTCCCATTTCTGCATATCCTCATCATTTTATTGTCCCTACCCAGTGTTTTTAGTTTCCCTGCCATAATGGCGATTACTTTACTTTAAACGTCATCATTAACAATACATTTGATTGTTATAGAAAATGTCTCACTGTAGTAAACTCTGTTTAAACAGGGGGATGTCTCAAGACACTATTAAGCAACACGTCAACACCAAGATTAGTTAAATTTTCTTGTCAGTTATTTGCCAATAAGAAAGTTTAATTTCTTTTGCAGAGCTGTCTACCAAGATTGTGATATGTATATTTTGGACGATCCCTTAGCAGCTGTTGATACAACAATTGGGAAACATCTCTTGGAAAAGTAATTGTTGTTTACCAGTCCATTTTCTTCTGTCAAATAGTGTATTGTTGTAAAATTTCAATGTAAAATAATAGTTGTAGTTGTATTTGTATTATTCCTATGTTCTGTAGACAGGCTGCAATGCTGAAACCTACCAATATGTGATTATTAGATAAACTACATTTACTCTGTGGGCGAGTGGCCGAGTGGTTTGAGTGCTTGCGCTCTGATCACGAGGTTCTGGGATCGAATCCTCCTCGCGGCACC